>CAMOHE010042927.1:0-10137 GCA_946598075.1 Artocarpus hirsutus | reverse complement strand
ACCTCTATAAATAGGGAGTGAGTCTAATGAGTTATACACAGATCAAGATATAGATCAATAGAGAGATTAAGAGTGATACTCTAGTGGTGAGAATCTGAAACTCCCTGAGAGCTCTTGTTCACAAATCACGAACACTAGCTTTGGGTTCTCTCAATTGATTGGAAGGAGAGTCACCTTGAGGAAGAGCTGTACGTGTGAGCCCACACTCACTCCGATCGTGGATAGAGAATAGCAAAGAAGACCAGTTGGTTGAGGCTCTTCTGGAACGTTACTTCTCTACACAGACTTCGGGAGCTTTTCGGCGTATACAAGGTCAGTAAGATCAGGTTAATTTATACATATAGCATGTCAAACTTGTGTTTTGGAAAATAGTCTGATTTAAAATTTTTTAAAATTCCGCTGCGTATTATTTTTCCAACAGAATCTTATAGAGAAGTTTAAATCTAAACAAAGTAGCTTGAAAAGCTCTGTCCAAAACCCTCCAATGAAGCAAAGATCCCAGCCACTCACAATGTTTGAAGGTACTCACCAAAGCTTCACCACATGGCGTAGGAACAATCGTGTCATTTCTTTAGCGGTACAATCGGCAGGTGTAGGGATGAAGGTGGTATACTTGCTAAACCGATCAACTACCACAATATTGCTTTCGTACCCTTCTAACTTAAGCAAGGAAGTGATAAAGTCCATGTAGACACTTTCCTATGGCCTCTCTAGGGTTGGCAAGGGTTCAAGCAATCCACCTGGTGCTTGTTATTCAATCTTGTCTTGTTGGCATACAAGGCAAGTCCTCACATAGGTCTCCACTTCATCCTGCATTTGTGGCCAATAGTAACTTGTCTTCAAAAGAGCAAAAGTGCGCTTCATACCTAGGTGACCTGCCCACTTGGAATCATGGCACTCTTTTATCAACTATCTCTAGAGATTTCCCCACTTTGGTACATAAAGTCAATATCACTTTATGTAGAGCAAGTCATTTGTTATCCAGAAACGCTTTGTCATACCTTTTTCTACAAGGGCAGTAATGTTCCTTGCAAGAGGATCTTGTTGTAGTCCTTCCTTGATATGGTTAAGCAAGGGGCTATCAACATGGTTAAGAGATGCCAACTCTGCTTTGTGGCTTCAAGCATCTACCACAACATTTGCCTTCCCCAGCTTATACTCTAAGGTAAAATCAAACTCCGCAAGAAAATCTTGCCATCAAGGTTGCTTTGGACTCAACTTCTTTTAGGTCTAAAAGTAGCTAGTAGCAATATTATCTGTCATAATGACAAACTTGGAACCCATCAAGTAGTGTTCCCAAACCCTTAGACAATGGATGATCGCCGTCATTTCCTTCTCTTGGACGATATAGCGACGTTTCGTGTCATTAAGCTTTCAGTTCTCATAAGCAATAAGGTGACCATCTTGCATGAGCACACCACCGATAGCGAAGTCTGAAGCATCGGTGTGGACTTCATAATGCATAGAATGGTCAAGCAGGCTAAGAACTGGCTCTTCGCAAAAAGCCTTCTTCAGATCTTCAAAGGCATGTTGGCATTCGGTACTCCACTCCTAAGTCCGGTTCTTCTTAAGGAGATTCATTAAAGGAGTTGCTCTTGTTAAGTAGCCCTTGATGAAGCGACGATAGTAGTTCACAAGTCCAAGAAAGGACCTAACTCATGCACCTTTGTGGGTAGTTCCTAATCTTGTATAGCTTGCATTTTTGCATCCTCCATCATGAGTTTTGCATCCTTTATCTTATGCCCTAAGAACATCACTTCTTTTTGGGCAAAGGAGTATCTTTCCTTCTTGATATATAGCTCATTTTCTCTTAGGACTTGGAACACTTTTTTCAAGTGTTGAAAGTGTTCCTCCAAAGTTTAGCTATATATCACAATATCATCCAAATATACTACTACGAATTGATCAAGATAAGGATGGAAAAACTTGTCCATCAAGGTACAAAAAGTGGTAGATGCATTGGCAAGTCCAAAAGGCATGACCAAGAATTCATAAGAGCCATACCTTGTGACGTATGTTGTCTTGGGCTCATCACCTTGTGTGATCCAAACTTGATGGTACCTCGAATGAAGATCGTCCAACTTGAAGAAGTACCAAGCATGGCCAAGTTGATCAAAGAGATCTGCTATGAAGGGAATGGGATACTTGTTCTTTATAGTGACTTTGTTAAAAGCCCTATAGTCAATACACATGCGAAGGGAACCATCTTTCTTCTTTAGCTTTGGAAGGCCGAATGAACCCTGCATCTAGCAAGTCCTTCAATTGCTTCCTTAGCTCTGTTAATTCTGGTGGTGCCATCTGATATGGGCTCATGGCTAGTGGCTTTGTTCCTGGCTCCAACTTGATTTGATGATCCACCTCTCGCCTTGGTGGCAATTGTTTGGGCAATTCTTCTGGCATGACATCCTTGAACTCATCAAGAACATCCCGTACCTCCTTCAACATGGTAGATTGAGTAGATTATTCTTCATCATCATACTCCTTGAGAATAGCTAAGTAGCTATCCTCCTCTTTCCTCAAGCCCTTCTTGACTTGCATAGCAGACAACATCTTGGACTGCATCTTAGTAGACCTAACTATAGGTACCATACAAGTCTTTTCACCGTCTAATATGCACATGGTGTTGGCAAATGGAACTAGGAAGGCCTTCACTTGATTGAGAAACTCCATACCAAGAACAACTTTGAAGTTAAGGCTGGCAATTTGGGTCCATGGGTCGGGTTCGGGTTGAGTTGAGCCTTTATTTAAACAGCCAACACGCAACCCGAACCCGACGGGTCAAAAAAAGCCTAACCCGAACACGACCTGACGTGTAGACGGGTTGAACCGACCCGACCCGACCCGTGCAACCCGCCAATATGTTACTTTGTGCGTGTTCTTGTTGACACTACACACTAACCCGCTAAACCCAATAGACCCGCAACACGATAGACCCAACAATAAGCCTACAAAATAAACAATAACCCACCAAAATAAAACCATCAAAAAAGTTAACAAAACTTTGTATAAGTTTAACAAAAACAAATATGCTAGAAATTAAAATCATGTCAAGTTGGATATACAACAAATGTTAGAATAATTTGACACATTAAAATTAATTTCAGGTTATATGGATTGCATTAAAGTCACATGAGTTTAATTTAGGTTACACGGGTTGATTAACAATTTTCAGGTCAATTTTTGGGTAAACATAATTTCGACACGTTTTTGGCTGGTTATTTCAAGTTGATTTCATATTGCTTCAAGTCGATCCGAACCAACTCGTTTTTTGTGCGGGTCAGACGGGTTCGACCCAATTCCAACCCGAGGCCTATTTTCCTAACCCTAACCTGCATTTTTTGTGTCGAGTTCATGTCGTGTCATTGTGTCGTGACCCAAATTACCGACCCTATTTGAAGTCATCCATAGGTACCACAGATAAATCCAAATGACCTACCTATGCCCTAAGGGTGGTCTTTGTGCCTCGGGCTATGCCTTGAATAGGCTTGGCCGACAAGTTGACGACTTTGATGGAGCTTCCTCCACCAACTACCTTAAGGCTTAACCTTTGGGCTTCTTCAATAGAGATAAAGTTGTGAGACGCACCTATGTCAATCAAGGCCTTGGTGTCCTTATGGTTGATGTTAGCATCCACGAATAGTAATTCCTTGGCTTAAGTCTTTGGAGTACTCTGAATAACATTCAAGAGTTGCATGGAACCGACATGAGCACTCTCTTTATTTCCTTCTGTCCCTTGTTCTTCAAAGGATGTAGTTATGGCATTAAGGGCCTTTCTCTTAGGACAATCACGAATCCAATAAGGCCCGTCACATAAGAAGCAATTATTTTTGGGTCTAGAATTGTCTTGACCCTCCTTTTGCTTCTTCTTATCTCTCTACTTGGACGAGGCATGGTCCTTGCCTCCCTCCTTGTGATGGTTTTTCAAGTGGTCTCCCCCACCCTTCTTGGTGTTGCCTTTCTTTTCTTTGGACTTGGACTCCTTTTGGCCTAAGTGATCAATCAAGCTCTCAACAACAGCAATGGTTGTAGCGAGATCTTGCACACCACGATGCCTAAGCTTGGTATTTGCCTATGGTTGTAGCCCTTCCATAAAGAAGAAAAGAGAGTCCTTATCGGACATATCTAGAATCTCTAGAATGGGATTTGTGAAATCCTTCACATAGTCTCCGATACTACCTGATTGTTTAAGTCCTCGTAAGCGACCACATGCCTCTTCCTTGGCATTCTCTAGATAGAATTGCCTTTTTAGTTCATTTTTAAAGGCATCAAAAGTGGTGACGGTGCACGTGCTTCTCTTGATGTCCTCTTGCCTTCTTCGCCACCATAACATGGCGCTGTCCATGGGGTATAAAGTGGCAGTTTGGATCTTAGCAGCATCCTCTACAATGCCTATAGCGCCAAAGTATTGCTTAAATCCCCAAAGAAAGTTGTCTACCTATCAAGCATTACGTATGCTTGTAAAGCTGTCGGGTTTTGGCACATCAATCTTGTGTGCCTCTATGGTAGGTGTGATAGGATCGGTTGCAACTGCTCACTTGCACAATGCAAGGCCGGCATGTGCTTCTTCCAATTACATAAACGTGCTATTGATCTCCCTTTGGTACAAGTCTCAAACACGAGCCACCTCTGTCGAGAGCTCTTCCTGAAGCTCCCAAATGTTCCTTCTTAAGGACTCTTTTAGCCTGCCAAGGGACTCACGCATGGCCCCATGGAGTTCGGCATCCTCCACCTCTAGACTGTCCAACCGTTGGTCTATGTCCTCCATCTGTGCATCCTAAGCACTCACGCTATCCTCCACCCGAGTTAAGCGTGCATCAAAGCTAAAAACCATGTCCTTGGACTTCCCCCGTGGCTTTGGTGCTGTGGGATTGAGTTACAGTTCACGACCCCACCCTTGTTTCGACGTCTCCATATTTGTAGTGTCCATTCCTACACTTGCTTTTGTTTTTGTCATGGCTGAACTAAGTCTTTGATACCAACTATCACGACCTTACTTTTCCACACATGACCATGCGACCTTAACAATTTTGATGCTAAGTCAACCTTGAATTCTCCCAAACTTACAAGAGAAGGCAAGAATGATGATGGTTAAGTAAGAACACTTGAGAGAAAACTAAGAATATGAAACATAGAGTGAGCTTCAATTAGAGTGTGGAAGCTTTACCAACTTTGGGAGATTGGTTACAAATGAGGGGGTCTTCCCCTATTTATAGGCCATTGGCCTTTTATGGAAAGTTCTAGATTTTTATGGAAGATAAGTTTTCCTAGAACATTCTAGCATATTTCTTATTTCATACATGGCCTAGAATATTCTAGAGTATTTTACAACACCCTAGTATGTTACATGTATTTCAAGTGATCTAAAAAGTTCTAGAGTTCTCTAAGGTCCTTCAAAGAGTTTCAAAATCTTCTAGAGAGTTCTAGATGTTTCATGAATATTCTGGACCCGTTTAGATTCTTCTAGAATACTATGGAACCTTCTAGAATGTCATGGAAGCTTTTAGAATATTACGGAACATTCTAGAAACTCAATGTCTCTACCTCATTGCCTTGATTTCTCTAGGATGTTCTAGAGTATTCTAATTGATACAAACACTTAGAAAATACTCTAGAGAATCCTAGAGTCTTCGTGAGCCTCCAATGGTTAGGACAGGGCAAAAATTGTGCAGCTTGTGGCACATAGGTTTGTAAAATTTTTTAAATGAGTTCACCAGATTTGTAATTTTTGTTTCAGTAACGAGTGTAAACCAAGTGAGTGGTGACTTTTTTTAAAATAGGTTCATAACACTTGTAAGTCCTATTAGTTGCCATAGACCCTCAAAAGTTTTTAAGTGTGTTCATGAGATTCGTAATATCAATGTGAGATCCAAGAAATTCATCAAACTAAACTTAAATTTAATCAAAATTTAAAAATTGAATTTTCTCAAAAAAAAATATTACATTTTAGGTAATCAAAACATAGTGAAATGATCAATTAACAATTGTGAAATTCTATGTGCATTGTATGCACAATTTTTGTAGATTATTATGTGCATTTTATGTACAAATTTTGTAAATTAAATGTTTAGAAATTTGTTAAGTACCTTTGTGATGATCCAACTTCCGAGTCAATATTTAACTTGTTTAAAATTGATTTTGCAATCTTAATCTTACTTATTAGTAAGAAAAAAATGCAGAATAATTTTTAAAAAACATAGTTTGTTAAAATAGTTGTCATAAACATGCTTAAAACATTTGCTATCTCAAAACTTTAAATCACATACTTATACCATCTTTTTAATAATAGTAATAAATAATTTCTTTCAAAACAATAGAAACTAACTATAGTGATATCCATAGCTCAACCTTTACATTCATTCCACCACCACGCCAAGCCTATGAAACATTCATACTGGCCTTCCGTAGTATCTCCTACAACATGAAAGAACTATAATGAGCTTTCACTCAGTAAGCTTAAACATAACTTACAAAACATTTCTCGTAAAATATTTCTCAAAAAACCTTTTTCACAAACATTTTTCCTAACACCTTTTTCATATAATGCTGCTCATAAAATGCTTCTCATGAAGGAATACAAGTAGTAACACAATACATGATTCTATTTATGCTCGTTTATGATAATTTTATTATCATTCTTATTGTCAGAGAATATGTTAATGGGCATAATTTGTGGGATTAGTCAAATATGTATATATGGCTTGTGCTGATTATAGGCTGATTTGGATAGGATTTGATTTAAATTTCTTTTTCTATTTTTGGTGCATTTGAGCCTATAAAAGGCTGGCTTCTTGTACAGAGAATGTGAGAAGAAAAAACTGATTCTCATTCTATTATTTCTCTTCAGTTTGTCATGGTATCAAAGCCTTGAGCTTCATTTCTGGGAAAATATTTCATCAGTTTTTTTTTTTCCATTTTCTTTGTTGCTCATACCTAGTGGTTTGGGCAGAAAAAAAAAAAAACAAGATGTCAGAGATTACACAAAATAGCCACAGCCTGAGGAGCCCATTGTACAACTGATTTTTGGAGATTTGTAAAATATTCAAGCCGCATATAGATTGAATGGTGCTAATTACTTGAAATGGTCTCAATTTGTTCAAACCTTCTTGAAGGGTAAAGGAAAGCACAGCCATCTTCTAGGAACCGGGCCAAAGAAGGGGGATCCTAAGTTTGCCACCTGGGATGAAGAGGATTCTATGGTTATGTTGTGGCTTTGGAATGCGATGATACCCGAGATTAGCGACACCGTAATGTTTTTGACTACTGCTCAAGAAATATGGGAGTCGATAAGGCAGACATATTCCAAAGTAGATAATGCTGCTCAAGTGTTTGAGATCAAGACAAAACTTGCAGCCACCAAACAAGGTAATAAATTTGTGACTGAATATGCTAATCAGTTAAAGAATTTATGGCATGAATTACATTATTACCAAGTTCTTGAGATGAAAAACAATGAAGATGCTGCTATTCTTAAGGCTTTCATTGAAAAAGACAGAACTTATGATTTCTTGGCTGGCCTTAATGTGGAGTATGATCCGGTAAGAGTTCAAATTTTAGGAAAAGGGATACCCTCGTTAAATGAAGCCATTGCAACCATTCGGGCTGAGGAAAGTAGAAGGGGAGTCATGTTAGACCTGCAGCCATTGGAAGGGTCTGCCTTACTCACCACTGGTGCTACTCAACAAGCTGTTGAAAAGAATACTGTCACTGCTGTCTCTACCGGTGCTGGAGAGATCAAAAAGACTAATTCAAAGGGCGTAGGTAAAAATAATTTAGTGTGCAATTACTGTAAGAAAACAGGTCACACAAAGGGAAATTGTTGGAAGCTGCACGGGAGACCACAAAATCACAACCAGCCTAATAGGAATTGGGGCAGAAAAAATTGGTAGCAAAAGGGACAAGCCTACACCTCGCAAACTAGCACCAACACTGTCATTGATCAGCCAAATTCCAGTGGAAGAGAATTCAACAAAGAAGATATCAATCGACTTAGATCTCTCCTTGACTCTGTAGAAAAACCTTCAGGTGCCTGTTCATTGGCACTTTCTGGTATGTCTTTTGACTCACATGCTTTTAATGTCTCAAATAATACCCTGTTTCACTCCTGGATCATCGATTCAGGAGCAACCAACCACAGGACCAACTCATCCCATATTTTTTCTACATATAATCCTTGCCCTAGCAATAAAAAAATCACCATAGCTGATGGAACCTCTATCACTGTAGCGGGTCAAGGGAATATATATTTAGGACCATCTCTTTGTTTGAAAAATGTCCTACATGTACCCAAGTTAGCAACCAATTTGATCTCTGTCAAACAAGTTGTTAGAGACTTGAACTGCAATCTCATTTTTTCAAAAAATTCTTGTGTATTTCAGGACCAAGCAACGGGGAAGACGATTGGGCATGCTGAAGAGAGAGACGGTCTCTATTGCTTCAAACTTGGAAATGGAAAAGTAAACAATAGGGTTGGTTACCCATCTTTGCTTCTGTCAAAATCCCACACCAATATGAACCAAATTTTTCTCCACCATTTGCAGCTTGGTCATCCTTCTTTTAGGACGCTTAGTTTTATGTTTCCTTCCTTATTTAAAAATGTTGATATGAAACAATTTCATTGTGAGATTTGTGAACTTGCCAAACATAAGCGTGTTTCTCTTTCTCCAAGTAATAATAAATCTATGTTTCCATTTCATTTGATACATAGTGATGTTTGGGGACCATCGAGGGTTGCTAGTCTTTCTGGGACACGGTGGTTTGTTACATTCATTGATGATTGCACCCAAGTTACTTGGGTTTTTCTCATGAAACAAAAATCAGATGTAGCCAATATTTTTCCAACTTTTCATAATATGATAAAAACTCAATTTGGGGTCAGAATAAAAAAGGTGAGAACAGATAATGGGCGGGAGTACTTTAGTCAAGTCTTGTCACCATTTTTTATAAAGGAAGGAATAATTCATGAATCCACATGCATTGACACACCTCAACAAAACGGGGTGGCAGAAAGAAAAAATGGACACCTTCTTGAAACTACCCGTGCTTTACTTTTCCAAAGAAACATTCCAAAATACCTTTGGGGAGAAGCCGTTCTCACAGCAGCACACCTTATCAATCGTTTACCCTCCAGAGTGTTAGAATTTAAAAGCCCTTGGGAAACACTTTCACAACACTTTCCAGATTTCCAAACCCCAAAAAGATTGCCTCCTCGGGTATTCGGGTGTGTCGCCTATGTCCATATTCATGCTCACAATAGAAGCAAGCTTGATCCCCGAGCTCTTAAGTGTGTGTTCATAGGATATCCTCCAACTCAAAAAGGCTACAAACGTTATCATCCACCTACTCGAAAAACCTATATTTCTAATGATGTCACATTTGTCGAGACCGAGAGCTTCTTCCATAGTTCTTCTCATCAGGGGGAGACAACTGCAGTTTGCGACAAGAAGAATGTTGATCCCATGGCTGACCTACTCGACCTTCCACTGTCACGGCCCCACCAATATGAAGTTCCCAATGAACAAATAATCCCATTGGACCTGGGTTTATCTTCTGCTCATGATCCACTTAGAGATACAACGTCCAATATTGAGCCTCAAACACTATCCCCATCAAGACCCTCAGCCTCTATCCTACCTGAGAGCACAACCATTATGTCTTCTGCACCTCAACCTCTAATTCAAAAATCACCAAGACCAGCCAACCCAACAATTGTTAAACCACTCCAAGTTTACTCAAGGAAGAAGGAGTACAAGACTACTCTAAAGCAGGCCCTTGAGTCAGAACCAAAGCTTGGAATAGAAATCACTCAAGGAAAAGACACCATCCAGGTAAATACTCCTGCTCTTGTGTTTGATAAAAGGGAATTAGAGCTACCTATTGCAGTTCAAAAAGGTACCCGACAGTGCACACAACACCCACTCTCACATTTTGTTTCCTTTGAAAGAGTATCTCCCTCACATAAGACCTTCCTAGTCCACTTAAATTCAGTAACCATACCCAAAACAGTATTTGAGGCATTAAGCAGTGAGGAATGGAGACAAGCTATGAGAGTGGAAATGGACGCACTTGAGAAGAATGGAACCTGGGAAATGGTGGAGTTGCCAAAAGGAAAAAGACCGGTAGGATGCAAATGGGTATTCT
>CAMOHE010042926.1:0-80046 GCA_946598075.1 Artocarpus hirsutus | reverse complement strand
GAAAACTATTGAAAAATTGACTTATCGTTGGATTTAAAAAAAAAAATTTGATTAGATTTAACCGGAAATATATATTATTACCTCATAACAGGTCTTTGTTGTGGAGTTTGGGAGGTGAAATTTCTCTTGTGGGTATTGACTATTGAAAAAGTGATTTATCGAAAGATTTGGAAAAAAAAATAATTTTGATTAGATATAACTGTTTGAAAAAATATACCACCCAAAACAAGGCTTTGCTATGAGTTTAAAAAAAGAGTTGAAATTGTAACTAAAATCACACATTGTAACATAAATATTTTACATTGTAGTAAACTTTTGTTTTATACTCAAAGCTTACGCCGTTTAACATTAAAATTGTGTATTAAAACCGTGAACCTAAACAAACAAGGCTTACGCAGTTTAAAAACATACATTGTAACATAAATATTTTACATTGCAGTAAACTTTTATTTTTCACTCAAAGCTTATACTGTTTAACGTTAAAACTGTGTATTGAAATCATGAATTAGTCTATTTGGTTCATAGATTTGAATTAAAAATTTGAATAAAAATTTAAATTTTTATGAAAAAAATACTATAGTAAAATAATTTAAACCGTGATTCAAACTATGAATCAAGCGCAGCCTTAAAGTACTTTAATAATCAGGTTCATTAAACAAATAAAAAAAAGTAATTATGATTAATTTAATTGATAGGATCTGCACTGAAGAAAGACTCTTTTAAAAAATCTTTTTCTCTGTAGGCTCTACCGATAAAATTATGCACCCAGGAGGGTTATAACCTTACAAACCTTGATAGAATTGCTCCAAAAAAAAACCCACTTGCTCAGTGGGAAAAAGGCATCAGCATTTGCTCGTACACGGCGCCGTATATTCCTCCACGTCCCACGTAAACTCTTCAATGTCCTCCTTCCCTCGTCCTTTCCTTTTCCTCTCTTTCCTACACACGAAAAGCCGAGCCCATAAATAAGAGAGAATAAATAAATAATATTTAAAGATTGGGAAAAAAATTCTCCCTCAGTTCTCCAATCTTCTTGTATTTTCTTCACAGAACACGTTGGATACAAGTGAGAGAGGGGAAAGAGGAGAGAGAGGAAGTGAGTTGATTCGTCGTAGTTTTGTCGGCGACGGCCATGGAGGGAGGAGGTGCAGCTCATGTCGCCACCACCGCAGCCGGCGCCGGTGCCGGTGCCGGTGCGGTTCAGATCCAGCAGAGTAGGAGGCTTCCGGATTTCCTCCAGAGCGTGAATCTCAAGTACGTTAAATTGGGGTACCATTATCTAATCTCCAATCTCTTGACCCTCTGCTTCGTCCCTCTCATCATCGTAACCCTAATTGAGGCCTCGCAGATGGATCTTGGAGATCTACGACAGCTATGGCTTCACCTCCAGTACAATCTCGTCAGTGTCATTATCTGCTCTGCTGTCTTGGTCGTTGGTCTCACTGTCTACATGATGACCAGGCCTAGACCGGTTTACCTTGTTGATTACTCCTGCTACAGAGCTCCCGACAACCTCAAGGCCCCCTTTGATCGGTTCATGAAGCACTCGAAGCTCACCGGTGACTTCGACGAGTCGTCTCTCGAGTTTCAGCGCAAGATTCTGGAGCGCTCCGGTCTTGGCGAGGAGACCTACGTCCCAGAGGCGATGCACTTCATTCCTCCCCGGCCGACCATGGCGGCGGCCAGAGAGGAGGCCGAGCAGGTGATGTTTGGGGCTTTAGATAATCTTTTCGCTAATACGAATGTTAAGCCTAAGGATATTGGTATTCTCGTTGTGAATTGTAGCTTGTTTAACCCTACACCGTCGCTTTCTGCCATGATTGTTAATAAGTACAAATTGAGGGGAAATATTAGGAGTTTTAATTTGGGAGGGATGGGCTGTAGTGCTGGCGTTATAGCTGTTGATCTAGCAAAAGACTTGTTGCAAGTTCATAGGAACACTTATGCCGTTGTTGTGAGCACTGAGAACATCACCCAAAATTGGTACTTTGGGAATAAGAAGTCCATGTTGATACCCAATTGCTTGTTTCGAGTTGGGGGTTCGGCGGTTCTGCTTTCGAATAAGTCCATGGATAGGGGGAGAGCTAAGTACAGGCTTGTCCATGTGGTTAGGACTCACAAAGGGGCAGATGATAAGGCTTTCCGTTGTGTTTACCAACAACAGGACGATGCAGGGAAGACGGGGGTTTCTTTGTCCAAAGATTTGATGGCAATAGCTGGTGGGGCTCTTAAGACTAATATCACTACTTTAGGCCCTCTTGTGCTGCCCGTTAGCGAGCAGCTTCTTTTCTTTGCAACTCTTATAGTTAAGAAGTTTTTCAATACGAATGTGAAGCCTTATATTCCGGATTTCAAGCTGGCATTTGATCATTTCTGCATACACGCTGGTGGAAGGGCTGTGATTGATGAGCTTGAGAAGAATTTGCAGCTTACCCAGGAGCACGTCGAGGCTTCTAGGATGACGCTGCACCGGTTTGGGAACACCTCATCGAGCTCCATTTGGTATGAGCTGGCCTATACAGAAGCCAAGGGAAGGATGCGCAGGGGAAATCGTGTGTGGCAGATTGCATTTGGGAGTGGTTTCAAGTGTAATAGTGCAGTTTGGCAAGCGCTTCGGAATGTGAAGCCGTCTCGTTATGGTCCCTGGGAAGACTGCATTGACAAGTATCCTGTGGAGATAGTTTCATAGTTCAGAGTAACATTTTGGTTTCCATTCAGATTATTGATTATCACTTAGCTTGACCACTCTTTCTGTCTTGGCTATGGTTGGTCAGACTTCATTTGACACTTTACTGGATGTTAAAATGTGGTTTTTGATTGCTTCATTTCTCGTTACATTCCGTTTGTACCCTTTAGAGAGTGCTATGATCTATAGAAGTGTTGGTGTCGTTTCTGTGATAATGTGGAAGAGTCCTCATGAGTTTGCTCATTTGTGTGTAATGTTGTAGCAGTGATCTTAGTAATGAATTTTGTTATTGGTTAAACCTTGTATCAAAAGTCTCTTGTACAATTAGATCTTTTTAATGAGATGACCATTACTTGATAAATGATATAGTATCGAATTTCTTTGTCGAGCCTATACTGATTGTCCCCCAAATTTGCATCCTCTGTCTATGATAATGTTGGTTGTCAGGCCCGTTTTGAAACTATGTTTTGTTCGTATTATATTTTTAAATTATTCATGTGCTTGTTATGATTACTAATCCCTCTTATTAGGCGTTGTACTAGGTTTGAGAAGTTGAGCGCGACTTTTCCTGCTTGTATCTGCCAAAATTGACTGGCACGGCAACTTAGAGAGTTGTCTTGCTTCATTCTTATGGTCACTGTTTAGCTTGAGCAGCACAAGGCAATCCAGAAAGAATAACAATCCATGATACTCTTTGAGGTTCAAAGAAAGGGAAATGTGTTGTCTTGCTTTACGTGTATATGGAAGAGAAAATGATACTTAGACATGCCTTCTGCCAACAACTTTAGTGGCACCATTGACTTCATCAAACTGCGTCCCAACACAATGTGTTGTCCCCTCATCAGTATGGCTTGTTTTTATTTTTTTTTCTGCTTTAATGGGCTGTCAGTAGTTATGAACAACTCAAAAATGTTTTGCTTGGAACGAGGAACTCTGGAACTTGGAATGTGTGGTCGTCCGTGTTTTTGTTAATTCTATTTTGACGGAAATCGCTGCTTTTTCACTTTTTGAGAAATAGATTCTTATTCAGTACACATTTGTCCTGTTCATATTCCTCTTGGTGTTGTGGCCAACACAGTGAGTGCTTCCATGGACGATTCATTCTATGAGAATTTTTCGAACAGAAAACTGATATAAAGATTGTTGAATTCATCACAGGATATCCACTGTGTCAGACCATCCCATAATCTACACCGCTTTTGTACATTTTCAGATTTATGCCGCAATTTTTTTTAATGGACTTTTAACTAGTCTATAGCATAAATCCGGAAGCAAGTGTTTTTTTTTTTTTTTTTGGGTGGGCCGCGCAACTCAAGGAGGTTGAGCCTTGGCTTACCTGCTCCAGTCCTCTGAAATCAGAGGTAATTGAGTACATTTTACGTGGTGAAAAGGGAAAAGTCTAGAAATGTGATATTTACATAAAAGTTCATAAAAGGACTCTTCTGTTTCTCTCGAGCTTTTCATATAACCAGAAAAAATTAGGATAATGTATCCCAAGCAATCTTTTGTAAGCTAACGACAATGTAATTTTACTGTTAACAAAACGGTAAGATTTAACTTAAAAAATATATTATATATTAAATTGGTTAAATAATATATTATATTTTAAATTAAAGTCTGTAATTTTATAAATAATAAGGTTATCATCCGGGAGATGGATAGGGTTTTCTATCTTAATTCTGCAAAAAACGTGATTTGGATGCGTATGCCCACCGGCTAGTCGTGCTCGTGCCTCCCACTCAAGTCAACTATAGGCAGTCTCCTTTCCAATGCCACCCACTTGCTTGGTTGGTAGATGAAAATCTTGTGGACGAGATTCGGAGAGCAAGAGGTTGGTTGTCATGTCTTAACTTTAATTTAAAAAAAAAAAATTGTGCAATCATATCCAAAAGCAATCATGTAGCGTTCTATCTTAAAAAATTGACCATCATTTTGCAAAAGGCTCAAGCCTTTTTTCTTAAAAATATATATATATATATATATGTAGTGAATAATTGTGGGTCATTTCTTCATAACCAAATCCCGTTGAAGAAAAAAAAAAGAATAAAAAAACAGAATTATCCATACGCGATAGCGGTGGAATATTTATGAGATTGGTTTAAGCACAACCCTAACGTTCAAAAAGCTGTCTTTAATATCTGCTTTGTGGTACTCTCAGGTAGGAGCTTGACAGTAAAAATAGTACCATGGATATAGCAACAAATAGCATCAAATCTTTCCGTATTAAAGACCCACTAATCGTTTGGCTTTTGTGTGGCATTTTTGGACAAAGTGTATTAAAGATGTTTTTTTTTTTTTTTGGCTGAAAGCTGCTCTTCCATTGTTATTAAATCAGATTGAGAAGGTGTTTGGTATTTTTAATTCAAATTAAAACTTTTAATTGTTAAAATTTAATATAAAGTGGTTTAAATTAATTGGTTTTAAGGAATGATACCAAAATAACTTACCTTGCTACCTCATCAAACAAACAAAAAAGGAACTGCCCTCCTCCTGAGTTCTTTAGCTCAAAGTATAGCGATGCTTGTGACTTTCTTAAGATAAATAACATGATAATTGTTAATATTTAACAGAAGTTGAAAAAGCCAAAAAAAAATCTCACCTACAAAATCAAAGAGGAAGATAAATGGCGTGTATAAAGACACGTGCAACAAGTGTACGTTTCCAATAAACACCCTCATATTGCACACGCGTGAGGACGATTGGTGTCCCTCGAATTCATTTGGGACATAATTTAAGTTTAAACATAAAATATTATAACAATTTAAATTTTATAAAAAAACAACCTACTAAAATTAATTTGAACTAAAATATTTTTATTTAAACTATATTTTCAAATAGACTATTATAACATCACAAGTAGAATAGGTAGCTTTACCTTTTTTGGGTATGTTTTTGTTTTCAATTTGACAAATATTTCTTTTTATAGAATTCTGGGGTTTACTGAATCGTGGAAGTAATTTGACAAAAAAAAACCCATTAAACTCGGCAATTAACACCCTAAGAAAAAAAATTGTTGCACCTCAAATCCACAATTTCTTTCTTTTCTGTTTCAATTTTTTTCTTCAACATTTAATTCATGTTACAACTATATGCAAAGGAGACACATTGGAGCAATGTAGTAAACGGCAAAAGTGCAGGCAGAAGATTAAGAAGACGCCTGCTGTGATGCCCCAAAAAAAAAAAATTAAATTACATGTTCCATGAAGAATATCTGTACGATTATTGCAAATTGGAGCCTTAGAACTGGCTTCTTCTGATAAAAAGGAGAAGCAAAATAGAAAGGGAAAGGAAAATCTCATCTGAAGGACGATTGGATTTCTTCCAATGTTCTTCCTTTGGTCTCCGGGACCCAAATTGTAACAAATACCACGGTGAAAGCACTCACAACCGCGTAGATGGCGAAGGTTCCTGACGAGACAAAACATTTACATATTTGAATGTCGATCGTAGTAACAGTAGCAGAAACATAGAACGACAGAAATATTTATGATTTCAACTTTCCAATGTACATAGTCTAGAGAGGGAGAAGGAGAGGTTTACCTCCAGCACTCCAATCCAAAAGCAGATTTGCAGTCATCGTGACCACCCAAGCAGTGAACCAGTTGGCAAGTGTTGCTACACTTCCAGCAAGGCCTTTAATATTGACCGGAAGAATCTGCGTTACCAAATCAATGGGAAAAAATGAACCCAGAAGAGTAGTTGCAACAACTTTCAATGCCATAATATCTCTCAAAGGATCGTAACGGTTCAAATTTTGGAAGTCTTATAGCCACCTATCAGGGGAACGACATTCCTCGACCATATTGTAAAGAACAGAGCAATTAATCACATCCAAGATGTTCAATGGCAGGAAGGATAAGGGGGGAAAGAAGGCAACTAGAAATCCATACCTCAGACATTATAATCCACGGAATAGCTCCAATACCCAACGAGAAGGCGACTACCATGGCCTAAAAAACAGTAAAGGGGATTGGAGGGACAGTCCAAAACTTTTAACCAGTAGGTATATGATAATAATAAACCAAAAATGCTGCACGAATTGTAACATAAATTAAATACGTACCACAACTCCGACCACTGATATGATGCTCAGTGTGCTATATAAACTAGAATCACTCGTTGTAGACTCCTGTGAATTAGTTATGTCAGGGAAAAACATTAGAGTACACATACACCTTAAGCAGAAAATGTTTGTAGATATGACAGTCAAACGAGAAAGGGAAAGCAAGCGACTTCATTAACATCAAGTACCTTTAGAAAGAATGCTACTGCAACGATGAGGAGGCTAACCGTCATTCCAGCAGAGGAAACCTGGAAAAAGATGTTAAAAAACTTCTCATTTACAATTCTTGAAAATTTGAAATAGAAAATTCTGTAATGACTAAATCATGGAGAACTGGTCAAACCCACAATAAGAAGAAGCCTGCGGCCTGCTTTGTCCACCAACCATGTAGTCACTGCAGTAGCTACAACCTAATTGCATACAAATCCTTGTTATCTTTATAACTATTGCGTGGAGATAAAAACCTAATAAGCAAGTAATCTTCTGGCTCTACCTGGATAGCCCCAAGACCAAATGTTGCCGCATTGCTTGATTTCACCCCTGTTCAAATAAAGACACTAATAAGATACATCTTGTAGTGAAATCTAAGCACATAAACTAATTTTTCTGCAAACAAAACAGGATATACTCGATAGAGGAAAATAGAGAGCCACAAATTCATATACAACCTACATACAAATTTAAGGATTTTGTTTTGATTGACAACATCCATACTTAGTTCTTCCAGATTAGATATCGGAATTACTTGTACTTACCAGCAGCTTCAAAAATGGTACTTGAATAGAATAAAACGCCGTTAATTCCACTAATCTGTTGAAGTACAAGTAGTCCAATTCCAATCTGTAGGATGCACAAAAAGCAGTTAGGTTCTCAACAGAAAAATTTGGGCCACATAACAGACAAACGGATAGCTAAATATTTCAGAAAACAATTGATACCATTAAAGGCAGCCAGTATCTTCTTTGTTTGAGTTGTGCAAATCGGATTGTTGACCTTTTGCCTGACGATGATGCTACAGCCCTCTGTGCAACTCATACACAAATGCAATCTCAAATAATTGATTCCAGATTTAATGAAATGTAAGCTATGTAGAGTTTCCAAACAAAATTGCAAATGTTAGAGGGCTTCTACCTTAATTTCGTTCACTTCAACAGTAATGTCGGCATCAAAACCACGGAGAACTTGCAAAGAGGCTTCAAAATCCTCCATCATGCCCATTTTTGCCTGGATTGGGGTCCAAAAACATTACAATCAATCTGTAAAATAAAATGAACAAAGACCGAGAGAAAGGCCAATTTTATGCTACTTACAAGCCAGCGAGGAGATTCAGGAATGAAGAACAGTCCAGGTATTAGTATTGTACAAGGCAGTATTCCTGCAGGTTGCAGAATTCCATCAGCTTTGAAAAGTTTATTCAGAAAGAGGAACATGCATTTTAACTAGGACTCAAATTTAAGGAACAAATTGAAATTGAACAGAATCCTAAATCTGTTACAAACATTATCTGCATCCAAAAAAGAAAGAAATCACACTTGTGGTGAAAACATGGAAGAAAAGTGCAATAAGAATTTCCAACACGAGATGTATGGTGAGTCGTTTAAGGCTTTTACCCAAAACTGCAAGTATTCTCCATGGAACAAAAAGTCCTAGCAGATAAGCCAGCATTATCCCGGTGGTGACAGAGAGCTACAGTAAGAACATATGAGTAAACCAACAAAAATCAATTGATCAAAGTTGATAATAGCATAAATCATCAAAAACAATACCAAATGATGATTGAAATAAGCTATTAAGCATGGCAAACCTGGTTCACCGAACCTAAACTGCCTCTCAAGTTTTGAGGTGCTATCTCAGCGATATATACAGGCACCTGCAGATAAACAGAAAAGTTCAAACTCCAAGATCTCTTTCCACTTAAGACTCCAATCTCTCAAAAAATAAAAATAATAAAAAATAAATAAAACTCAAACATACAGTGTACGAGATTATTCCCACGCCAAATCCTTCCAACAACCTTCCCATGTACAGAAACGAAGAATCCTAGGGGAAAAAAATTGAACATAAACACAAGCAGTTTTCCACATGTCTCCTTTTTTTTTTAAAAAAAAAAAAAAGAATAACTTACATGGGCAAAAGATATGGCAAGCCATCCAATAATGTTGGGAATTGCAGCGATCATTAAAGACTGGAGCCCAAACAAAAGAGTAAAAAAGACTCAGTCATCGAATTTGAAAAAGAGAGAGTAATTATCAGTCTTAAAAAGGATAACAATAAAGAGATTTATGATATTCTTACTCCTTTTCGACCTATATATTCAGCTATTTGACCGCTGGCTATTGCCCCAACCATGGCACCTACATTTGACAAGGAACCAAACAAAGAGTACTGACCCCAGAAAAATCTATTAGATACTGAAAATCACACACATTTTTTCTCCAAATTCATGAATATGATTCTTAGCAACTGAAATTCAAACCTCGGAGACTGTTAGCCCAAGATCCTTGGTGATCGCCGATTGCGTTGGCGAAGAATAACCAGACTGAGAAATTAAAATCAAATTATCAAAAAAAAAAAACATAGAAATATAGAAAAGATGGAAACTGGAAAATGAACAACTTACGGTGAATCCGAATTGGATGGGACCCAAAGCGACGATGAGAACGCAGGCGACGACGGAGATGGAGCTATCGCGAATGGCCTGAGACGATCCCATCATACTGGATTGCCTCGAACCCATGCGATACCAGCTTCCGGTGTGGAGAAACGGCTTTCTGAGATCTCTTGATTCTTCATTTTCGTCTCTGAAACTCATCTTTTCGGTCGTCCTTTGCCTCTGCGATCAAATCGACGGAGAATCGCCGAACGTAAAAAGGTGTTTGTGAAAAGTCCCCAAAGAGAAACCAAAAAAAAGTGTTGGTGTTTATGTTCAAAGAGTCGGTTTTTAGTTTCGTCGTCGGCCTTATGGATTGGTCGTTGGTGTGATGTTCTTCGCTGTAAGTCTGTAACGTCTCCGACTTGGACCAGCCGTTACCTGTCACGACGTTACCTTGGCTCTCGTGCTCATGCAATGATGCCTAATGGGCTCGTCACACGTGCACGAACATAACATTTCACAACCAAAAATTTTACTAGCCGGTGCAGACCCACGGATAGAGCTATGTTTACGTTTGAACGTTGAATTTAACCAAAATCACTTTTTTGCCTCTTGAAAACCTGCAGTAAAAATCTGTAAATTTTAGGAGGAAAAAATAGTTTAAATTGTTGAAGAAAACAATAAGAACACGTGGAGTTGATAGTTATATAATTGTTATACGAAGTGATTAGTGCTTATAAGGTTGACTTGATTGGATAATTTGATAGGATTTGTTGTTTGGGATTTGGCAACAATAAGATAAGGTTGAATTGAAATGAATTGGATGATTGAATCAAAGTTATTGCCAGTTTTTGGCTATTTTTGGCGAGACCAAATAATGTTAGTAGGTATTAAGTGGTAAGAAATCATATGAAACATTTGGCAAATTCAGAAAGTATTTCAATAGCAATTAAATCAAATAACGTTTCATAAAAATTTAAAAAAAAAAAACATTGCAAAAGTTTTTAGAAAAATAATGGAGTTTCTAGCTGTCTCTTTTAAGTTAGGACAATTAATGACAAATTATCCATCTGTACGTCTCACTCACATGCATAACGTGGCGCCTTTTTTTTTTTTTTCCTGTTTGTCTGTTGCGTTGATGTTTGAAGTAGTGTAGCTAATTAGATGCAATTAATATGAGAAAGTGATTGCTTAACTAAAACATATATATATATATATATATATATATATGTATATTGCGAAATTTAAAATAAGGGATAATGGATGGAGGTAGCCGATGTTTCAATCTATCTGCGGAGGACTTAAAAGGGAACACAAATAATTTTAAGAAAAAGAAAAACTTGTTTTTTCCTGTGGATCCAATCAAATAGATAAATGATTGAAAAAATAATATATTATACGATGTTTTTAAAAATTATGTTGATTTATGTCACATTTATATCACATTATTATTTATATTACAAGTTAAATTATGCTATAAATAAATATGTATGGTATTTATAAAGAATAAATCTTAAAAAATGGTATGAAAATTTCTCTAAATAATTTTGAATATGTTCTACATGTGGCTTAATATAGACGGCTAATATATAAACATATCGTGCTAGTAGGTGTTTGTTATTATTTCCCTTTTTAAAATTATTTGCAATGATCATTTCCACGTACTTATGTTTGCGCACAATTCTCAAATCACGTCGTTAAAAAGCAAAAAAAAAAATGTATATATACAAAAAAAGGTGAGAAATATTAAAAAAAAAAAAAAACGTGCTTGCTTGTTTTCATAACCAAAAAAAAAAAAAAAAAAAAAAAAAAGAAAAAAAAAGGAAGAAGAAGAACAAAGACCTTACCTATTTTTTACTATATTAAAAAACATTCCACGTGTTTTCTCATGCCTCATGTATGTTTAAAGATTTAAGGTCGAATTAAATAATATATAACTTCTCCAATAATATAAACAGTGAGAAAAATGATGCGCATTATTCAACTTTATTTATTTGAGTATTTCTAAACATTGTAGTCATAGCGCTTGTTAGGCGCTTGCTAGACTGAATTTACAAATAATGGCTATGCTCAACTCCACAAAGTTACCAATGTTCTAAAGATGCTTTCCCCGCTAAACCCAATTCAAGAGTGTGTGTGTGTGTATAGATATATATCAATTACATTTAAATTTAATAAAGAACACAAAACGAAAAAAGACAAAAGATAAACTTACCAATGCTCTAAAGACGCTTTTCCCACTAAACCCAATTCAAGTGTGTGTGTGTGTCTATATATATACATATATATATATATACATATATATATATATATATAACAATTACATTTCAATTTAATAAAGAACACAAAACAAAAAAAGACCAAAGATTAAGAAACAAATAACAAACTTTATTTCTTATAGATATCTCATACATTCAGAAATATTGACCTTAGGTTTCACAAATTTATCCCGATAATAGTTTATCTTCAAATAGCTTTAATTCATTTTCGCATATATTGTGTTTATGTATGCGAGGAGAAAGCTACACGTTTAAAAAAGGTGACTAGAGCATGAACATAAAAGGGACGCATGTAGCGTGATATAGCTTCAAGCCAAATTAAAAAAAATAAAAAAAATAACGTAATATAATAATAATGACGGTTATTATCAAAAAAAGAAAAACCAATACAAGGGACCTAAGTTCCGTATTAAATGGTTTAATTAAATATGAATTACTGAACTGCTTTTTATTACCACAAACACAGATGAAAATATGATATATTTGTCAAAGACGGTGACTCTTTTTGTATAATAATGTCACTTAAGATGATCATATCACGTCAAATCCACGTATAAATGATTTTCAAGTTCAATAATTCGCTGGGTATTGTCGTTTATGATTGCAATTCACGTCACGCAGAGGTACTCTTTGTAACGTTTTGAATATTTTCCAGACCATGAAAAAGATAATGCACCAAGTGAGAAAAAAGGTTGTCGTTTATTGAGCTTTTCTTCGGCAAATAATTTTCTACAATTTTGTTGGACCAGATGCACCGCACGGTCCACGTGCACACCAAACACTGCTAGTCAAACTTGTCATTCATATCTTTGTTAGGTTGTTTGGAATTGTCAGTCGTTGAATTGGGTTCTTTTATGGTGCTTCTCCACAATGTGTCGTTCATAACTTTACCGTAACTTTTAAATTTAGCTTGAAGTTCATAAATTCCAGCGTAAAATTCAAAAATTAATATATTCTTTTATAATTTAGAAATACATTGTAACTGAGTTATGTCCAACATTTGAAATTTACAAATTCTAACATAATATTCACAAGTTAATATAGTGTCTAGAACTTTTCTCCTGGCACCATAAACATTTCCTATTGGATATAAGAATTGTGACAACTTGATATCTAGATTTTTAATTTTATCATATAATTCAGATTATTTTTTTGACAATTTTGGTTCTTAACATGATTAACGAACGATTTCTTAAATTTTACGTAGATAATCACATCCTAATTATTTTTTTATATAACTAATTATAGTTAGTGCCAAATATTTTTTAAAGCAAAAAGACAAAATATTTTAGTGGTAGTGAAGAGAATATTCAATTTGCATATAATTATGTAAACTATCAAGTTATCACATGATTAACACATGATTATCTTTGTTAAATTATAGTCGGGAACAAAAATTGTAAAAAAAAAAAAAAAAAAGCTGATTTGAAAGTTTATTTTTTTGGGTGAAACTTTGCTTGAAAACTATGGGATGTCCTACGCAGCTAATTAGCCAGTAAATGATTAAAAATAGTTATATTTATAACTTTTAGTTGAAAAAGTTTAATAACTAAGATTATTAGTATATTTTTTTCACTGGCTAAAGTTGAGATATATGGTATGTTCCAATATCAAATACAATAGCCTTCTTTGCAATTTTATCATTACATATTTTGGTTAAAACTATAAATAAAGGTGTCAAAATGAACCGACAAACTTAGGCCGTTTAAAATTGGCTCAATTATGCCAAAAGTTATGCTTATGCCAACTCATTTGTTAAGCATGTCACGCTTGGTCTATCAAAGGTTGTGGAGGTAAGTCAAGTTATGCTTAATTTTTAAAGACGCTCTAATCACATAAAATCCTTCCACTAAGTTTTTGGTCATGTTGTATGCTACATAGTTATGTAATAATTATCATAACAATTTTAATTTTTTTATTCGTAAAATGTTAAAATTTTTGGCTATATTTCAACGTTATGTTGCATATCTAAGGTGGTGTTTGATTCATAGGTTCAACCAGTTTGAATTCATAAGCCTAGTTGAAAGTAGTGTTTAGTTGTGCACTAAGAGGCTGTTTTAAAATTAATGTGATGTTTTATTCCAATTAAAGCCAAAAATTTTAGTCCTTACCCTCTTAAATTCATATGGTTTAAAAGCTAATTGTCGCAAATTGCAATAAACCAATAGTTTTATTTACTCACAATTCTCAATATTTTTTAAACTATCTAAACACCAATTTAAATGTCACTCTATTTAAATTTTAAGCAACTTACAAGCATGCCCCCAAATACACTATCTTATTAAAATGTCCTCCAACAAACTACTTATCAAGATTACCCATTTATTTAAAATTAAGGATTTATTAAAAGACTAAGTTATCTTTTCGCCCAAAATAGAACCTGCTAGGTTTTGTCCTGCAACACGCTAGGTTTGTCCCACAAGCCATTAGGTTTTGTCACGAAACCCGCGGAAACTCGCCTCTGGTCATAAGAGCAAGGGCTAGATTATAACTTGTCAGATTCTAAATTGGAACTTGACCAGATTCCAACTTAATTTTTTTTAAACAAAGAAGTACCAACTGCCTTCGGTTGCTAATGTGAATGCCGGGTTGTAATTTGTCATGTTCTATCTTGAAACTTATTAGATTCCAACATATTTTTTTAAAACAAAAAAGTGCCAACAGCCTCCGGTCGCCGGCGTAAGTGTCGGATTGTAACATATTAGGTTCTAATTTAAAACCTATTAGATTCCAATAGATTTTTTTTAACTTACCAGATTCTATCTCAGAGCCCACTAAGTTCCAATACGAAAACTACCAGATTCTATCCAAGCGAAACCACCAAATTTAGTCCCAGATTGGAGCCCGCCAGATTCCGTTCCAAAAGCTGTCAGGTTCTAAAGTAAAAAAACAAAAACAAAAAAAAAAAAAAGTAGATGAAGCAAAAAATACAACCAAATTACAATTTATTATACATCATGCTTCCCTATCGTGTTCAGTCTCTCTTTGGCAATTTATCAAACACCTCATCCACGAAACAACAATAAGATGAAAAAGATACACAACTTTATGGTACAATGACACGGGTTACACTAACTTTAACTCCAAGAATATCTCCATTAGCTACAAAGATGTCCAAAAGATCTATTTAGCATTCGGAACGACGTGAGAAATCACTGACTCACAACAAGAGAGAATAAAGTTTACAGTAAACCAAAACTTGAGTACAATGTCCTTCCATCATCACGAGTAAGCTCAGTGCCAATGCTTAATTACACGATCAATGCCAAGAAGATCCATTAAGAAAAAAAATAAGGCATGTGCAACAAATATTTCATCAATAAATCAGACAAAGTCTTTATGTGCATATTCATATCAAAATTCAACGCATTTCTCAGCCACCAAGATGACGATAATTTGAAATAACAAAAATGAGAAAAACAAGAGGCCGTACCTCAGACATCATCTTGTTTATCTTCTTCTTCTTCTTCTTCTTCTTCTTCTTCTTTCTTTTTTTTTTTTTTTTACTCCTTCTCTTCTTCTTCTCTGATCACCTTGTAGACGGTGAATCTATGATTAAGATGTTAGAATTTCAAATTGAGTTATTAGGATTTTGGGCCCTCAAATCACCGTTAAATGACCCTGTTAGCTCGAGTATTTGTGCAAGATTAGAATAAAATAAACAAAACAATGCAGAAATAAGATAGCACGCAAGATTTATAGTGGTTCACTCTGTTAATGAAGAACTACGTCTACTGTAATTCACTATGGTGTATTGAATATAGATTACAAAGAAATGAAAAAGTAAATTGACATGGTTTCAGTATCTGTTTTTCCGTATCTTACAACAATGCAACATTCCCCTTCTATAAAGGATGAAGATAAATCGTGGCTTCTAATCGTTTGGTGGAGTGGGATAGTGCCTAGTAAATAACTGCAATAGTAGGACACGTATTAATTGACGACTGGTTGCAAAAACCACGCCTCTCCCACATTTCGGTCCACGACAAGACGTGTTTTAACCGCTAGAATGTGCTATCAACCGTCGAATCGAGACGATCAATCCGGTCGAATGAGGACTTGAAGATAGCACAAACTATCCCGAACGAAAAAGCTTTCAAAAGAAGTAATCGAGCTATAAGAGCCGAATGAAACGGCTGATTCGATTGGGCTGGTTCTGTTCGATCCATTCGGTCATTCCTATATTGGGCCGCCAGGGCCCGTGGGCAATTTAGGCCGGACTAAATTGCTCCCTAATAGTTAGCCCCCACTCCTTAGTCGATGTAATAGACTACAAAAGTGAATGAAAATCAAGCCTTGAAACCGGCTGCACGTGACTTAGACATCTTTACATCTGTGTTGGAATCATTACCTTTCCTTGGGAAATCACGACAATGAATTACCTACAACATGTGTCCTCACGAAATTGGCAGCCCATTAAAAACTACTATAATGTTGACGTACGCGTCTGATTCGAAAGAACACCTCCTCGGTTTGAGCGGGAACTCGAAAAGGCGCGTAACCCTAGCCCTTGGATCAAATGGCTCTGAATTAGTCCCAACCGTCGATCTAGGTATATAACTCGCATTTTCTCTCACCTTTTCATTTTACTATTTCTTTTCAAACGCAAGGCGATTCTCTCTGCGTTCCTTAGTTTCTTCACAATTCTCAAGCAATATTTTCTTTTCCTTTCTAATTTTCTCGCAATTTTCCTTACATAATCTTGTTTTTTTCTCGATTCCGAGCATTTTGATACCAAATACGCTTCATATCCTGAGAAAATTAGTGACTATTGGACTTGTTTGGCTGTCACGACCATAAGATACTGAAGCACTGTTTGAAGCCTTCCAAGTTTTAGGATCCTTTATCTTTTTGATATTCAAAACCCTAGATTTCCTCTGGTAGTTCTGTTTCTGTAGAGATGTCGAAGGCAGTTGTCATCGATTTGAGCTCCAACGGTAGAGAGGATCCTTGGTCAAGTAGCGACGAAAAGGAGGTGGATGAAATGATCCGCCAACAAAGCTTGATCGAATTGAGAGCAAGAATGATCGGAGCCGAGACCAACGAAGAGGCGTCCAGCCAAAGAATGGAACGAAACCAGCTAGCTGGCCCCTCAATTACAGTCGACAACGTCGAAATGATTGAAAGGATGAAATATATTTCTCCACCTAAAGGGGTCTTATTTTTTACAAAGAATACAGAATCTGTTCTGACGTAAGGGGACTTGTTGATAGTAAGATCAAAGTACGGAATACCAGCTTCAGTCGAAGTACGTCTACCTTATCTGAAGGAGCAAGCAGATACACAAAACGATAACTGGTTTTGTGTATATACTAAGTGGTTTGAACTTGGACTTAGATTGTCGATACCATAATTTATAATCGAAATTATTGGCCATTTCTACATTTCAATGACTTAACTTATGCCAAACGGGGTTTGATTGATCATAGCCCTTATGGTCTTGGTAGCGAAGGCTGGAATAGATTTTGATATATACGACTTCCTCATATGCTATTATCTGAAGCCAAATAGCAAAAATTTGGGCCGCTTCTACTTCATGTATAGGCAGTCGAAGCAGCTGATAACAAAGTTTGTAAATGCTGATGGCACTAGGAGGAGCGATACTTTTTTATGTCGATTAACAGCGACTCCTTCGAACTAACTGCTCGATTTTCTTTTCTATTCGCTTTTGGTCATATTGGTAAGTATCGTTACTTCTTATATTTCAAGCAGTAATTCCAACTGATCATAAGCGATCTTTTTTCCTTGCAGATTACGAACTGAATCATTCGGCACCAATTGGCGAAAGATTCCAAGTGAGGTTGGATGCGTTACTAGCTTTGAAGGGATGGATTTGGGCTGAAATCTCACAACCCGATCGACTCCGGAGGTCTTTGATTTGGAATAGATTTAAAGAAATTCCTATAGGTATTCCTATTCGATTTTCAAAACGAGTCGATTGGGTTTTTGTATGCCGCGGTGCACTTTAGCAGCTGTACAATCCGTCAAAATATATTACACCTCTATCTGATGAAGACGTTCATCTCGTAGAAGCCGCATTGTCAGCCATGAAAGTTACACTACCCTCGGTTGGTGAGGTACGAAAGAAGAAAGCTGTAAAAAAAGCGGCAAAGAAAAGAAAGGACTCTAGCGAACTATCTGCCGCAAAAGAGGCGACTCCATCTTCAACTGATCTTCCTCTACCTCCTCCCTTTGACATACAGCCCCCACCTTCTCATGTTCTATATCTTCCTCTACCTCCATCTTCTCATCTCGTGCCTCGAATTCCCCATTCACTTGGTTAATGACCAACGTGGAGTAGCTTTCCATAAATAGTTTAGTTGCCCCCAATGCAGCAGCAAGCCTTGTACCAACCATCACGGCCTCCTATTCGGCTTCATTGTTAGTAGCCTTGAATCTCAATCGAAAGCTCTGTTCGATCTCTTCGCCAATTGAGGACTTCAGAACCACTCCTATTCCTGACCCTTTTTCATTGCTCGACCCGTCGACTTGTACAACCCATGTGTCTGATTTGTGTTCTTCAGCCTTGCAAGTTAGTTCATCAACTAATTCTGCGAGCACTTGAGCCTTCAATGCTGTCTGAGGTTTGTACTCGATATCAAACTCTGTCAGCTTGATCGCCCACTTCGTCATTCTGCCAGATACGTCAGGCTTGTACAAAATTGCTCTCATTGGGTACGACAACAACACCACAATTGTGTGGCCTTGAAAGTATAGACGGAGTTTTTGAGCCTACATGATAAGTGTTAGAGCGAGCTTTTCAACGATGGAGAGCGAGCTTTTCAACGATGGAGTATCTAGTTTCAGTGTCCAACATAGTATGGCTCACAAAGAACACTGGCTTTTGGACCTCGTCTTTTTCTCGAACAAGGGCTGAACTCACTATCGTCTCCGAAACCACTAGGTATAAGTAGAACGGTTTGCCTTATTTTGATTTCGACAGGATCGGTGGAGTTGTCAAGTACTTCTTCAATTCTTGGAAGGCCGGTTCGCATCATTCGTTCCATTCAAACTTTATGTTCTTCTTAAGCAACTAGAAGAAAGGAAGACATTTGTCAGAACATCTGGCAATGGGCAATGAATCGACTTAGTGCTGCTACTCGACTGGTTAGTTTCTAAATTTCTTACTTGGTTCTCGGATAAGGCATCAATTGGAATGCTCTAATCTGATCAAGATTAGCCTCGATTCCTCGCTTCGTGATGAGATATCCCAATAACATGCCGCTCGCCACTCCAAAAGTGCACTTCTCTATATTCAGTTTCATGCCATATTTTTGAAGAACGTCGAAGCATTCTCGCAAATGCTGAACATGGAGGTAAGCCTGCAAAGACTTTACCAACATGTCATCGATATAAACCTCTATATTCTTACCAATTTGTTGTTCGAACATCATGTTGACAAGTCGTTGATAAGTTGCTTCCGCATTCTTCAGAAGCATTCTTCAATCCGAAGGGCATGACCTTAAAGCAAAAAATCTCCTGCTCAATTATAAAGGCAGTCTTTTCCTAGTCATCAGGGTGTAGAAGGATTTGATTGTAGCCAGAGAATGCATTGAGGAAACTTAAAATCTCATGCCCAGCTGTTGCGTTGATCAGTCAATTGATGTGCGGCAAAGGATAACTATCCTTTAAGCAAGCTTTGTTCAGATCGATGAAATCGACGCACATGTGCCATTCCATTTCTTCTTCTTTATGATTACCACATTAGCGAGCCAATTAGGATACTAGACAGGGCGTATAAAGCCGGCATCGAGTAATCTTCTCACTTCGTATTTGACTACATTGTTTCGTTCGATTCCAAGTATCCTCCTCTTCTACCGGATAGGTTTATGATCTGGATCGACGTTTAGATGGTGACAGATTATGCTCGGATCGATTCCAAGAATATCTATGTGAGACCATACAAAACAATTAGCGTTAGCTCTTAAAAAATCAATTATTTAGGATTTTATATCCTTGTTGAGCTGCTACCCGATCTTCACTATGCGCCTTTCGTCTTGCGGATCAATTTTAACTTCATCAAGTTGCTCTAGAACCGATTTGACCCAACTTTGATTACTCGTCACGCTTTGTTGGGTCGTTTGTAATTGTTATAATGTCTTTTTCTGCTTCATAGCTGTGACGTAACAGTTCCTTGCCGCCTCTTGGCTTGCTTGAACCTCCCGAATGCCTCGCTTCGTCGAAAATCTTATCGTTTGGTGGTATGTCAAAGGGACTGCCTTCATGGCGTGTATTTAAGGCATTCCCAGAATGATGTTATACCCAGATGGGCAATCCATGACCAAGAAATTGGTCAACTTGTTCTTTCCCGCTGCATATACTGGAAGCTTGATCCTTTCAATGGCTGTCGTGGCCTCGCCATTGAAACCTACCAATGACGTTAAGGACTTCTTGATTTCCTCTTAGTTGATTTCCATCTTTTTCAGCATTGAGAAGAAAAGGATGTTGGTTGAGCTTCCATTGTCAACCAATATTCAGCTTATTTCGCAATTCGCGATGTTGAGTTCGATAACAAGGGCATCGTCATGGGGAGTGTCGAGCCCAAACGTCTCATCACTGCAAAACAAAATTTCGTACTTGGAGTGTTAACTATGGGACGAACTTGCAGTCGCTTGATTCGCTTTCCTTTGGTACACTTTCATCTGATTTATAGAATCTCCACTGAAAACTGAGCCCTCATAAATGGCTCCAATTACCTTCCTGACTGGCGGTGGTGATGGCATTTTTTCTTGGGCTTGGTTGTCTCTTTGCCTTCTCCACTCCTTATCGAACCCATATATCTTCCTCCCTCGTCAGAGAGGTACTATCTCAAGTGCCCTTTCTTGAGAAGCTCCATGATCTCGGATCGTAAGGGTTTGTAGTCGACCGTTAAGTGCCTCGTGTCTCGATGAAACTCGCAATATTTTGACTGGTCGCGTGAACGGCTTGGTGCCATTTTGTCAAGCCATCGAACATAATCTTTCCTTTGAGCTAATCGACAAGTTCAGATGGTGATTTGCTGAGGGCGTATTTTGGGGGCGACAACAGTCGCGTTGTGGATAGAGGCCTGTCTTCTTTCTGCCTCCATTCCCTCTTTGGCGATGTTTTCATCCTTCCTCGTTGACTCGGTTGCTGCTGCTGCTTTTGACTCCAACTATTGTGATTTTTTGTCTTCACGAACTCCCGCTTGCATATCTCATTTTCTTCCTCCAAGTCGATCCATCCTTTGACTCTGTTCAAGGCTTCCCGGATTGTCTGTGGGTAGTCCAAGCATATACTGTTCTTTAAAGGGGATTTATGTAGGAGTCCCTTCTTCAATGCCTCTCTAGCAGTTCCATCTTCCAAATCTGAAATCTCCAAGAGTGCTCTGCTAAATCTTTTAATATAAGCCCTTAGTGACTCGCCCAGGCTCTGAACGACAGACCAAAAATCTTTGGTCATCTTTCCTGTCTTGATGTGCACTGAATAAGCCTTGATAAATGAGTCCGCCAAGTCTTCGAAACTGTCGATCGATCCAGTCGGCAAGTTGTTGAACCATCAGAGTCTGGGCCTTTGAACGACTGTGCAAATAACTTGCACATCATCTCATCAAGAATGGAGTCTAGGATGCTTGTGGCACTGACCACGTTCTTGTATTGTAGTAGGTGGTCTTTCGGGTCTGAGGTTTTATTGAACCGAGCGAACACGAGGTTTCCATACTTGGGCGGTACTACCAAAGTGATCCTCTTTGTAAGTGGGGTATCTCGAATGTTCTTCGAGATGTCATCCAATACAGGGGTCTTGCTTGTGGCTTTCGAAACTTTCTGCTTGATTTTCTTTTCTACGAGTTTGGAATTTTGCTCAAGCATATCTCTCATCATGAGTTGGATCGACTCCGGGGTCATCAAAGTGATTGCTGGTGCTTCCTCTGATCGAGCGGTTAGTCTTGTCTTTGCATTTCTTCCAATCGTATCATCACTTTGATTGAATTCCACACAAGTACTCGCTGTCGTGGTCGTCGTCACTGCCGAAGTGGTTGTTGTCGTAAAAGCTGCTGATGTTGTTGTTGGTCCTGGGGTTGAAGGCGCATACAAAGGTTGCATCCTTCCAATTGGGCTATAGGGCTGCCGGGTTCTTGGCTGTGGCGTTTGAGATTGTCACTGTGTTGTTGATGATGTTGGGACAGTCGAATATCCATAGTATGGATAATAGTAAGACTGTGAAACCATTTGGGAATTTTGATAATTAATTTGGCTTCTCAAAGCTAAATTCTCACTACTAAGTTGCTTCATCCTTCTGTCACGTTCTTGAGATTGAGCTGCCTGCTCCCGGAGTGTTTTCTTAAGGGCTTCAACTTCTGCTACAAGGGCTTCCATTTGTTGGTTGTCCTGAGGGATTGATTCTGTCTCTTCCACTGTGGTTTCTAGAGTGTGCTGATTATCGATGTTGTCTGCTATTTGAATCTGAGTCTTAGATCCTGGAGTTAATGACTTGATGGGCCCCACGGTGGGTGCCAAACTGTAGACGGTGAATCTTCGATTAAGATGTTAGAATTTCAAATTGAGTTATTAGGAATTGGGCCGTCAAATCACCGTTAAATGGATCTGTTAACTCGAGTATATGTGCAAGATTAGAATAAAATAAACAAAACAATGCAGAAACAAGAGAGCATGCAATATTTATAGTGGTTCACTGTATTAATGAAGAGCTACGTCTACTATAATTCACTATAGTATATTGAGTATAAATTACAAAGAAATGAGAAAGTAAATTGGCAGGGTTTCAATATCTGTTTTTCCGTATCTTACAACAATGCAACCTTCCCCTTATATAGAGGATGAAGATAAATCGTGGCTCCCAACCATTTGACGGATTGGGGTAGTGCCTAGTAAATGACAGCAATAGTGGGACACGTGTTGATTGACGACTGGCTACAAAAACCATGCCTCCCCTACATTTCAGTCCACGACTAGACGTGTTTTAATCGCTAGAACGTGCTATCAACCGTCGAATCGAGATGATAGATCCGGTCGAGTGAGGACTAGAAGATAACACGAACTATCCCGAACGAAAAAGCTTTCAAAAGAAGTAATCGAGCTATATGAACCGAACAAAACAGTTGATTCGATTGGGCTAGTACTGTTCGATCCATTCGGTCACTCCGTTATTAGGCCGCCAGGGCCTGTGGGCAATTTGGGCTGGACTAAATTGCTCCCTAACACACCTCATGGTCGAAAGAGTGAGTGAGCCATCTCCATTGTGTAATCCTAACTCTCTCCCCCACCGTCTTCCCTACCAATTCCTTCCTCTCCTCCCACCTATACCTCGACACCTTGCCCTTCAACTCCCGAAACCTCTGGATCACCGTCCCCGTCTCTGACTGCAGAACCGGAATCTCTAGTGAGCTCCAGTTGGCATCCATTGTGCGCCGACCCTTTAATATTTCTTCAGTGGAGAAGGATCTCTCTAGCTCAGGAATCGAAAACTCATCGGTGAAGCCGAGGCTCTAGAGCTTCTCAAAAATTCTTTGGATGGCAGACTTAGGAAGCAAAAATCATGCAAAGCTGCAACTCGCCGGCATCTCATCGGCAACGACGATCTTGCGATCGAAGTCTTGCAAAGATCAAGGTCAAGCAGTGGGAAGAGAGGTGCGATGGGCGGAGAGATAGAGGAGATAGAGGGGGTAGAGAGAGGAGACGGGAAAAAGTTTAAAATAATTAGGATTTGTTATTGATTTTCTATGACGAATAGATATGTCAATTGATAAATTGAATAAAAAAATAATTATAGAAAATATGCATATTGAAAAATGAAAAAAAAGAAGACAGTGTAATTTATGTAATTTTTTTAAATTTGATAATTCTAAACGCCATTTAATTTCAATTAAAATAAAAGGGCTCCTCTCCAAAAAAAAAAAAAAGTAAAAATTACAATACGTGTCTAAATTATTGTTATTGAATTAAAATCTAACACAATATTTAAAATATCGAAAAAAATATCCTTAATGATATAGTAATTATTTTAATGATATTATATATTGTACTATATAATTACATATAAATAATTTTAATGATATTATTATGAGATATTTGAAAAATTTTTACACATTAAAGTTATATTTTAATCTAAAAAATATAATTGAGCTAATTATCTTATTAACAAAAAAAAAAAAAAGAGCTCCAAACAACACAATTTGAACTACCCCAAAATTTCTCTTTTGACACGTGCGGAGCACCTGTCGTACGGGGCCTAAATTTTCCTGACGTGGGCTGACCACAATTGTTTTAATTGGGCCTTGTGGAAGTGATCAGGTGGAATCAGAGAAGATTTTAGGCATATCACGCGCCATGTAGGAGAGTAAAAAGGTCCTAGAAAGTTTTCCTTCTCGGAGGAGAAATCGGGCATCACATTCTGTCATTATTTATTTATATATTTACGTGTTTTTAGAAAATTTTTAGTTAAGTTATTTATATGTGTTATTTTTTTTAATTTTTCGGAAGGTTATTTTTTTTGTTATTATTATTTTTAGCGAACTAAGATTAAGAAAGGAGATCATTTTTTTTTAAAGAACCGAACAAAATAAAATTTTAAAAAACAATAACAATAAAAAGCTCTCAATTTTCGTCACAAATTTAATTATAAACAGTAAAAAATTTTCACATATTATAATAATAATAAAAAAATTTATGGTGCTTATTTGTTCCTACGATCTTTAGACACCCACTAAGTCATTGATCCGTTCCCTTATCCTTTTATTTTTATTTTTTTCGTCACTAAAAAAAATATAACTGATATTCAATTTTCCACAATCCTCAGTCAACTCCGAATTCTTAATTATCCTAAACGACTACTTCTCTCTGCAAAACTTTCCTTTCTATTTCCATGGCTTCACTGCAATCCCTTTTATAAAACCCCCCTCTCTCCCCCGCCGCCGCCTGTGGGCTTCGCTCCCGATTTGCACCGGCTCCGGCACCGACATTAGCATCAGTCAAGCGCCGATTGCGTCAATCACTGAGTTACAGTGTCTTTTTCTCTTTAACGCATGGGAGAGCAAACCCAAGTCCAGGCTCAAACCCAAACGCAGACCCAGAACCAACAGCCACAACAGTCCCATGGGCAGACTCAGGAATCGTCATCTCTTACGGTGACCTCCATCTCCACCACCGCAATTGCTCCAACCAGCACTGCCCCGACAGAACTCAGCAATGCTCCCAGTCAGTCCTCTTCTCCCCCTTCCAAAATCCCCCTCCGTCCTCGCAAGATCCGCAAGCTCTCTTCCGACGATTCCGACTCCAAATCCTCTCAAGTCGTAGCCGTTCCTGAAAACCCTAAGCCCTCTCCCGCTTCTGCCCATCCCCCCGCCACTGCCGCTTCCGCCACCAAGCCCGCGAAGTCGAAGATCGTACAGCAACGGGCCTTGGCTTTGGCGGCGCCGAGGATCGTCGCGCGATCGCTGTCCTGCGAGGGCGAGGTCGAAGTCGCCCTCCGGCATCTCCGGAACGCCGATCCGCTCCTCGCTCCGTTGATCGACAACCACCAGCCTCCGACCTTCGATACCTTCCACACGCCGTTCCTCGCCCTAACTCGGAGCATTCTTTACCAGCAGCTCGCTTACAAGGCCGGCACTTCGATCTACACGCGCTTCATCGCCCTCTGCGGCAGCGAGACTGGCGTCGTTCCCGAGACGGTTCTTGCCCTAACACCTCAGCAGCTCCGGCAGATTGGGGTCTCGGGGCGCAAGGCCAGTTACCTCCATGACTTGGCGAGGAAGTACCAGAACGGGATTCTCTCCGACTCGGCAATTGTAAATATGGATGACAAGTCGCTCTTCACAATGCTTACCATGGTGAATGGAATTGGCTCTTGGTCTGTTCACATGTTCATGATCTTCTCGCTCCACAGACCGGATGTGCTCCCAATTAACGATCTTGGAGTTCGTAAAGGCGTCCAATTGCTCTACGGTCTGGAGGAATTGCCACGGCCGTCTCAGATGGATCAGTTGTGCGAGAAGTGGCGGCCTTATCGGTCCGTCGCGGCGTGGTACATGTGGAGGTTTGTCGAGCAAAAAGGAGCTCCGTCGAGCGCCGCCGCAGTAGCGTCCGGGGCTAATCTTCAGCATCATCACCACCAGCAGCAGCAGCAGCAACAACAACAAGGAGAGCCGCAACAACCTCAGCAACCACAGCTGATGGATCCTCTCAACATTCTCAATATCAGGTAATCTTTTTTCAATTATGTGATGCTCTGCTTTCAAGAATTTATTTGGATTAGTGAAAATTTCGTTGCGGTTGAGTGTGAAAGTGAAATGGGGTCACAGGCTGGTTTTTGTTGGCGTGACTTTTACTCTGAGATATGAGTTCTGTTTGCTTGCTATATGTAGTCAATGTTCAAAATGTTTGTTTATGTGTTGATCATTGCATGGCAGAGAAGGAAAGTTAGAACCTTTGGCTTTATTTCCTTGTGAAATAAAGCAAAAGCCTTCGTTTGGAAAATGGGTAAGCCCTACATTCTTGCCCTCTGAAGAGGAAAACTGGCCGTATGTACTTGTGCTTAGAATTTAAATATGATTTTTTGTTCTTATTCCTATTGCCACCTTTATTGAGGAAAGGCTGTAATTGGCACGTGGTGACTGGAGAAACCGGAGAAAACATAGAATCACTTTCTATAAATTTAGTACGGGAATCTTTTTGGTCTGGACCGTGTTGTGGTAGAAACAGGATCATCTTTGGATATTTATCTGTGATAGATAGAAGAAAGAACAGACCCCTAACAAGCAGGGTCTTAAGAGGACAAGAGAAAAATGTTTTGAAACATAGTTTAGCCTTAGCATTCACTTATTCGTTCAGCATTTGGACAATACTATCATAAATACTTTATAATTTTTGACTGCTCACAGGACAAACTAAAAGAGTTAGTTTTCCAGGACCTTCAATATGTGTATTTAATGGACATTTTTTTCCTCCGAGGGACATAGTTATCTATTTACCATTTTTTTTTCAACTTAAGCCTTGTCAAGGAAGGAAAAAAAAAAAAAAAAACCTGCACTCTGAAGGCATCATTTAAATGTAACGAAGATATTAAATGGTTAGTCATTTAGAAGTTATATAGAAATGGCACTGATTAATGGAGAAGTAGAAAAATGACCGTGGGCCCCTTGGCACACTGGTAGCTTAGATTCTTTATACTATTAAATGGTTGATTCTTGTCTTAATAATGCTCCTTTTGCTCTGAATGTTGTTTCACCTTCTTTGATTCATTCTTAGGTAGACTGTAATTAAAAACATAAAGGATCTAGATTATTATACCTGATGAGCCCTTGTATTCAAAAGTTTATTGTAGCATTATTAAGCAACAAAACTAATATTTGATGTTTCATGGGTAACCCTGTAGCCTATGACACGGTTTCTTTGTTATCTTCGATAAATAATTATGCAAAGTTATTCATCACCTTTACTTTTAGTTGCTTCTCTTCAAGTTGCATTTATTTTGGAAGGTTGGATAACATGTTAGAATTTTAACGTACACTTTGAAGTTTTGGATTATCTTCTTTTGCATTGGGTATGAGAGGGACCATGTTTTGTTCTGTGTACAGTTCGGGGCCAGCCATGGACAACCAATTTAGGGCCTGTGCCTGGGGGCAATAGCTGGAAGCGGGAGAAGTTTGTGCAGCATGCAATTCCCATCCGTCTTTTTTAGGTAAAAAATGATTCCGGCGGTGCAAGATGGTACTCCTTTGGAAATTTTGGTGCTGAAAAATCCACCTTCGGAGATGAGTGTCCTAAAAGTCTTCTTGGAGTAAATAAACATTGTTTATGCTGTAGTCTTGCTGTCTAAGTAGGAAAACACCAATCATAAGTGTCGACGGTTCTCTCATAAAACTTGATAGAAAGCAGCAGTTGTTTATTATTTTTTACCTCTGAACATGGTTTGGCAAAGTTTCACCTTTCTCTCCTATTTTCGTCAAAGCACCAGACACATCCTTTGTGAATCTATGATCTTTTTTGCACTAGCAATGGATTAAAAGTTACATAAACTAGGAGTTTGAGATTGTGTTGCTCTCTCGTGTGTGTGTGTGTGTATTTTGGATGCCAATCTCTGACAAGCAATCTTCTCTTTTGAAACCCCTCTTTGTCAACTTGACAGTTTAGCCAGGGTTGTTGAGATTGTGTTAACCCTTGTGAATTCTACCTCTCCAACTTTTGAGATTGTTTTCAAGGGGGGTGCCTTGAATGGCTTAAGCTTCTTGCTTTAGGAGGTTCACATTTCAGAGAAGAGAAGGCCCAAATTCACATTGAAAGAACTCGGGAATCTAAAGTCTGGTTATTTATCACGTTACTTTTATCTGTATAATTTATGCCCAAATCCCACTCTTTAAAAGGGGGGTAGATTTGAATAACAACTCCGTGCTGGGAAGATTTGTTTTATAAGAGTGTGTTTGACAATACAGTTAGAACTAAAATTTGAAATAATTTTACTGTAGCATGTAAAAATTTTACATTGTAGCATATTTTTATTTTATATTGTAGCATTTAAGTATATTGTAGCAGTTTTAATTATGTAATTAGAAAAGGGCTGTCAAACGTGCCAAACTTTATCTCATGAGTCTTATAACTTTGAATTCCATAATTACTATATGGATTATAATTCTCATTCTATCTGCACGAAGCCTACAATATACGAATCCGGATGGGGCTGAAGAAAATGACATTTAAAAACCACTATTTTTTAAATGGTATCCCTAAAAGAAAAGTGGGAAAAATTTTTTTGCTGAACGTTTGTATTTGTGTAATAATAAGCATTTAATATTCTGATCAATCATTGCTAAGCAGCTAGTATGAACGTTGTCGGGTTCAAGATGTGTCAAAATACAAAATAGGAAAATTTTGGAGAAAAGGCCGGCTAAAAAATTTAATTGAAAAAATAACCTCTTTTTTTTGGCACAAAAAAAAAGTTTTTTGGACAAAAAAAATTGAAACAGTTTTTTTTTTAGAAAGATAAAAACACCTTGAGCAAAGAAAGGAACCTCAACAGGATTAAAAAAATAAAAATTGGAGCAATTTTTTTATCAAAAAGGCTTTATTTTTAATGTAAAAAAAAAAGATCTTTTATCCAAAAAGATTTTTTCTTAAAGCTATTTGTCAAAATATCCTAAATAGCAAAAAAAAAGAGATCATTTGTTCAAAAATTTTTTTTTCTTAAAGCCATTTGTCAAAATCCCCCGTCAAAATAGCTTTGCTATCATCGGAGCTACACGGTTATCTATCTAGCTTTTTACATCACACGAAGCAAGTTCTCATTAAACAAAACAGAAATTATACTTCCCGTATTTTTCGTGTCTCCTCATGTTTCCATCATTCTATAACTTCCAAGAGCACAATCCGATAGAATAATGCTTAACCCAATTTAAGCTAAATTCAATCCCATTTTATACCGTATATACCATCAGGGCGGCATGGTATTTCGTGAAACATGAATATGGATGTCAACTACGAGATACTTTTCCAAACATAAACCACAAACTAAGTGGGATATTCTAGTCGAATATCTCTTTTAGTTTCTTATTCTTCCCTCAATCCACCATCAAACACCTTAAACCCTTTCATCTACCGTATCAAATCGTTGACTATAAAATGGCCTGGAAACGAGTAATCACTTCACAATGCCCCACATACTAAACAAAACGACAATGAACTACGAGAACTACGATCCTTCCTTTCCTGAGCAGCCAGTGGTCGACCTCTACCTCCCAACATGGGCTAGACTCCCGGCCTTCAAGTCCAAGCCAGCCTTCATTTGGTTCAAAGATCATCACTCAACCACTTCGCTTACATTTTCTCAACTCAACGACTCTGTCCACTCAATCTCTTCCCAGCTGCTCAATATCCCACTCCAACGGGGCGAAACCGTCGTCGTTTTATGCTCTCCCGGGCTAGAACTTGTCGAGATCATCTTCGCTTGCCAAAGATCTGGCCTTTTGTGCGTGCCAATTCTCCCACCTGACCCTTCAGTCTCTAAAGAAAATCATCACCATCTCACAAGAGTCTTGTCACAAACAAAGCCAAAAGCCGCCATATCTAATCGCAATTACATCACAAAAGTTCACCGTTACATCACCTCAGCAAACGACACAAAGCTGGCACACATGTTGCAAAATCTCACATGGATATCCACAGAAGATGTCAAGGCGAAAATAGTCAACTCAAAGTTTGACTATTCATCATACAATGGACGCAAAGTAGACGAGGTGTACTTGATTCAGTACACCTCGGGTGCAACTGGGATACCGAAACCTGTTCTCATCACTGCAGGATCAGCCGCTCACAACGCTAGGACAGCGAGAAGAGCCTACGATCTTCACCCGAACAGCATGATTGTCTCGTGGCTGCCTCAGTACCATGATTGTGGACTCATGTTCTTGCTGTTAACCATTGTCTCTGGCGCAACCTGTGTCCTAACCTCACCGTTTGCCTTTGTCCATCGCCCTAGGCTATGGCTTGAGATGATCTCCAAATTCAAGGCCACTTGCACTCCGGTCCCATCTTTTGCATTGCCACTAGTCCTCAACCGCGGCAGAGGGTTCGAAAAAGGAATATCAGACATAAATTTGCACAGCTTGAGAAACCTTATCATCGTAAACGAGCCAATTTACATGTCCACAGTAGATGATTTTCTCGAAGTGTTTAGGCCTTTCGGGCTGAACCCGTCTTCAGTCTCTCCTTCTTATGGCTTGGCAGAGAATTGCACGTTTGTTTCGACTTCATGGAGATCATTAGGAAATTACTACAGAAAGGGCTCTTCTGATTTTCCTAGCTTGCCATGCCACAACAAGCTCTTGCCAAGCGCGAGGCTCGGTTCTCTCGATGGAGTTGATCATGAGAATGAGGACATGGAGATTGTGATAGTAAATGAAGAGACTCTTGAGCCTGTTGAGGACGGAATTGAAGGTGAAATTCTCGTCTCTTCACCAAGCAACGCCTCCGGTTACCTGGGACACCCTTCTTTAACTCATGAGGTGTTTCATCAGAGACTTTTACTAAGCAAAAGGGCAAACCAGCCCTTTGTCCGAACCGGCGATAGAGGAGTTGTCAAAGGAGAAGAGAGATTTCTCTTTGTGACCGGTCGATGTGCTGACATTATTAAGCTGAAAAACAGTCAGGAAATACATGCACACTATATAGAAACAGCCGCTTATAATAGTTGTCCACAATTTCTCAGAGGAGGCTGCTTAGCTGCTTTTAAGATTGAAGACGAAATAGTACTTGTGGCTGAGGTACAAAAGAATTATGAGAAAGAGGTTGGTGTTTTGAGAGGAATATGTGAATGTGCAAGGAGAGTTGTTTTGAAGGACACTGAGAGAGTTGAAATTGGATTGGTCGTGCTAGTTAAAAGTGGGTGTGTCCCAAAAACTACTTCTGGTAAAGTGAGGAGATGGGCAGCCAAAGAGAGTCTCACTGGAGGGAAAATGAGGTTGGTGATGGAGATGCGATTTGGTGAGCCAAGGACCAAGGTTGATGAAGGAAAAGGAGGGGGGGTGGAGAGGAAGGAAACGGCAGCGGCAAATTTGGAGGACAGTTCTCTTTTCTTTCCAAGTGTACTTCCAAAGCGTCCCTCGTTGCTCTCTCACTTGTGACTCGATTTTGGAGGTCATTATCATATTACATTTTACTTGTTACTTTGTTGGAAAAAGATCCCAAATATATATGCGTTTGTGCGTGTATATGTTGTAATATATAAGCTGTAGAAATTCAACTTTTGGTTGATCTAAACTGCCTATTTAGCTTAATTTGTTTTGACCCAATATTCAAACTTAATAATTTTCTATACAGTTAGTTGAAATACAATAGTAAAAATTGTTTTCAATAATTCAATAATTTAAACTTGGTCCACATCACTTATGACTTGTCCTTTTTCTTACGTTTAATACAGTGATACCCTCTTTTTTCATTTTTTTATTAGACGAATGATACCCCATTTTTTACGCAAACTCAAATCTGCAGAGGGCAATTTCTATAGTTGTACAGTTTCTTCTTCAGCCACCAATGTTTTTGACGTTTTACTTTGCTTTATTCCTTTACTATGATACTCATATTGGATCATTTGGTATGTCATATGAATCTACTTCAGCCACCGAAACAAAAATTTAAGAAATGAATTGAATCCTCTCCAACTGAAATACAGTTTTTGATATCACTGATCAAATTTTACAGCAGACACAAGAATTTTTAAACTTTGCAATCAAATTTTCAGATGACGGCAACCAAATTTTAAACTAAACATCAACTCAACACCCTTTCCCCTCTTAAATTTTTAGAAATAAATTGAAAACATCCATCTATTAGCTTATTACGCATCTTTGAGCTTTATTTTATAAATGTTATACATGTTAATTTGAGCGGAAGTATGACACAATCATTTAAAGTGTGGTATAAATAAATACATTTTTTAAAGGTATAAATAAATACATTTTTTAAAAAATATGGTATAACATGTAACATTCTCTAACTAATAAGGGGAATCAAAGGTCTCCCCATGAATTAAAGGAGTAAATTAGATGGTATATCATTTTTTTACTATCATTAATGTGTTTCACCATTATTTTTTTCTTCTTTTAATTTATACAATTTTTTCTAGCCAAAAAAGCTAAAATATCTTTAGATAACCTATTTTGCCTTACCTTAACCTAAATCAATCATGTCTGTATGCTCTTTAAAAGTCAAATATTTTAAGCTTTTTTTTGTAGAAATAGTAAAATTGGAAACCAACACCAGAGGAGTGATATTTTTCAAACTGACTCTGAATCAAATATTCTTCACACTTTCATTGTATTGGGCCTCACATGGCCCAGCTAGATGCCAAAAGAGAGGAAGATCCAAAAAGGGTTAATGTAACAAATAATTTAATTATATTTATGGATTGATATAGTTTTAGTTTGTAAATATTTTATATACATTTTAAAACAATATTATTAAAATAATACTATATAAATTATACAAAATATGATATTATTATATAATTATTATGTAATTAAAGATATATTATATTAAATTTTAATTTGATAACAATAATTTGATCGTTTATTGTGCTTTTTTTTCCTACATTCGAGAAATGTGTGGAGTTGGGTTTTAGGGTGCCCAGTACCCACGGGATTTTGAACTCCGTGGGTCCCAAACAAATTCTAAATACCACAATCCCGTGAATAAAATATTAAAATACACGTAATGCGATGTTTCAAGTCAATTTTCTTTCTAATGATTGGAGCATTGGTTCGGTTATATGCATGTTCTTAACTGGACAACTTTTTATTAAAATAATACTATTCTTTTGTGTCCTATTCCATGGAAGAACACCTCGCTGGAAACATAGTAGCCTACCATTCACGTTTTAAAGGGAAAAAAAAAAATTTAGTATTAAGTTGTACTCTTTTTTCTTCAGAAATTGAAAAGAAAAAAAGTCAAATAAATAGCCCTCTCTTTAAGAATTTTCAGTTGGTAACAAAATTATATATGATTTGAACCATTCATCAGATTTCTTACTTCATTTATATGGTTTATGATTAAATTTGTCATTCAGTTATCTAATAAGCAGTCTCTTGACACAAAAAGCTCTCCTACTTATCTCTTTAGGGCTAAATTCCACCTTTTAAGTTTTTTCTTTCTTTATTTTTTTTTTGTTTGAAAAACAAAAAGAAAAATGGGAACTTTTTTTCCCCTCCTTTTCATCAATATATAAACGGCTTTGGAGCCTCAGTTGGTTGAAACTGTACTGCACCACCACCACCACCACCACCACCACCAACAGAACAGTAACAGTAGAGAGGCAAAGCTTAAGCAAGTACCAAGGCAAAGACGTGGAAAGAGAGACAAAAATAAAGCCATCGATTGCATCACGGAAAGGTAAAGACGTTTGCTTGCTTGGGGGTGAGCGCGCGTGGTGTCTCAGAATGGCGCAGAAGCCGCCCATTAGCTATTTCATGTTTTTGTGCACTATGCATTTGCTGCTGCTTAGAGAGAGAAAGAGGGGTTTGAGAGTGAGAGAGAGAGAGAGAGAAAGCAACACGACAAGAGCACTACTGTGGACCATTGGCAAAGCACTTTTCACTTTTACCCTCTTCGGCATTTCATGGACAATTCAATTTTCCAAATTTATCTTCTTCACAATCACAAACCTAACTAATATATTATCATGTTGCTATGGAGTTGCCAAAGCCAATTAGACGTGTGACAAATTGTGTTTAATTAAGGAAACATTGGGTTTGTGACGTGAGCTTTGGAAAGATGTATCAATGAGGGCAAAGGGTGTCTCGTCAGGGACATGATCAGTATTATAGCAGTACTACTGCAAAACAAAAAAAAAAAAATGGAACAGAAATAAAAATAAAAAAAGAAAAAATTGTATCTTTGGTCACTTTGAGGGGTAAGTGTGTTAAGATAAGAAATGGAAAGAGGCAATAATGAAGGGGGGTATGGGACCCATCGTGGCAGGGCGTGGGAGAGGGCTGAACATGACGTTGTCGGTTGTTTTTGTATTCTGCAAAGAGAGAAAAAGAAAGGAGAGGAAAAGAGCAAAAAAAAAAAAAAAAAAGGCAGATAGTACCCCAATTTCCCCTTAATCTCATCAGGATCTCTTTTGGCACTTGGGACTCTCTCTCCTCTCTCTCTCTCTCTCTCACTCTCTCTCTTATCTTCCTTCTGGCTACACCACAAGCAACCAAGCTGTCTCTTGTTGGAAGCACAGAAGCACAATCCCAAATACCCCATCTCTTTCTCTCTCCCTCTCTATCTCTCTCTGCTTACTCTTTTAGTTTAGCTAAATGAAGACCATTAGAGATGTCCAAGGCATGATCCTTAAAGGTGCTAGCTAGCTTAATGTTTGCGGCTGCTGCTTCTCTTTCACTTTCTTAGAAACTGTGAGTTTGGTCCCATTCAAGCTTTGGTTTTTTTTTTTCTCTCTTTTTTTTTGTTTTTATTTTCATAACCATGCATTTTTAATATTTCCCTACGGGGGTTCACAGTACCCTTCACTTTCTCTCTCTCTCTCGAGTTTAGAAAGAGAGAGAGATCATCGACTGTTGTATAACGGCCATGGGTTGGTGGGTTTTTAGCTTTAAGCAGTGTAATCCTGGATAATATTTCTTGGAACAAAACAACCCATACACTCTAAGCATTATGTTTTTTTAGTTAAGCTAACTTTGCTGATATGCTTTGAATTTTTTTTTACTCTCTTTCTCCTTTTCTTTTGATTAGATGGAAGAACAAAAAAGGGCTAAGATTTAAAATCCCAAGAGAGAGGACACAGACTCAGAAGAGAAGACCTGTAGTATTACTGATCTCTTTTTTTCTTATATAATAATTAATACCTAGACTACACACAGTTTGGAGATCATTAATCAAGATTTTGCAGCTCTTAAACCATGGAATTTAGAGCACAAGAAAGTGATAATCAAATGACGAGGAGTGCTACGTCAGCAGCTGGGTCTCTTAGCTACACCCATCTACCTAAAGATCAATCCCCAGGATCAGGAGCCGCAACAACCGATAGGAGAAAATCACTTCATGCCAATATTTCTTCTACTACTGCTCATAATGGCAATTCCACCACGGGACTTACTAGTAATTGCACTACTCAAACCCTAGAAAATATCTGCCCTCGTCCTTTTCAGACCCGACCTGCACAGCTTCATGTCCAACAACAGCCCTTGAAAGATCTGGAACACAACAGCCCAGATCCGACGCCTTTCTCGCCCCTCTCGGCCGTTATGAAGTCGAAGACGACGTCGTCGGCGGCGGTGAAATACCGAGAATGCCTCAAGAACCACGCTGCCAGCGTTGGGGGAAGCGTGTTCGACGGTTGCGGAGAGTTCATGCCAAGTGGCCAGGAAGGCTCCTTGGAGGCGCTAAAATGCGCCGCCTGCCAGTGTCACCGGAATTTCCACCGGAAAGAAGTCGACGGCGAGTCTAATCAGTTGTACAGCCCCGGGTCGAGAAGATCGAGTACTGCTACAACTACCACGGCTTTGATGCTCAATCCTCTACAGCTCACCCCACCGTTGCCGTCCCCTTCGCTTCATCACCACCATCATGGCCACCACCACCACCCTCCTCCCCTCCACAAGTACCCGATTGTCCAGCCGATGAACGTGGCGTACGGCGGAGTCACGGCAGGTACCGAGTCGTCGAGCGAGGATCTCAACGTTTACGGGCAGTCGACGGCCGAGGGGGGTGTTCCTCCGCCGCCTTTCGCGCTGTCGAAGAAGCGGTTCCGGACGAAGTTCACGCAGGAGCAGAAGGATAGGATGCTGGAGTTCGCGGAGAAGGTCGGGTGGAGGATTCAGAAGCAGGACGAGGAAGAGGTAGAGAGGCTTTGCTCCGAGGTTGGGGTCAAACGACAGGTCCTGAAAGTTTGGATGCACAACAACAAGAGCGCCGTCAAGAAGCAGCAGGAGAATATGATGATGACGACGGCCAACAATAATAGTACCTCCGGTAACATCCATGACAATATGCAGTCTCTTGAGGTGAGTGAGGCGGCGGAAGATGAAGCGTTAGATACATAGATATTGATGATTCAATATTGTTGAATCATCTTGTATGTGCTTCATCTTATATCGTCTTACTTATATATAGCTTAGCTCTTTGTTTTTTGAATTAGGTGATTATTATCAAGGTTTTATGGGGCTAGGTGATATATATACGTACGTAAAATTAGGAAGGGTGTAAGAGGGGGCATGGAGGATGGGAAAAATTTGTGAACATGATTAATTATTCTTGTGCTTAGAAAACCGTGTTATTGTAACTTATTGTCTTTCGGAAGCATTGTTGATTTCTTAGGTTTTTTTTGGGTCAATTTGATTGTGTTCAAGAGTTTGTGTAAACTCTTCCTCTTTTTTCTTCTCGGCATTCGCTAATCCAACTTTGTGACTGTATTTCTTGTGGCTTGCTAAATGGACTGAAGGAGTTGATGGAAAGAAGCGTGTCGTAGAATTAGATATCTCTCCTTCACGTTTTTAAGTGTGCTTGTTTGATATTTATTGCGATGCAGGACAATGTGTCTGTTTTTTTTTTTTTTTTAATTGGTTGGCGTGGCTTCAATGGGCAAGTTTGGTGAGGGAGATCTGAGTTTGTTGAGCCCCTGATTTGAGAGTGTTTGGAACAAGTTATAACTTGAAGCTAAGTTGGAACTTAAATATTATAATATGTGATAGTTTTGTATTGTAATAAAACTGTAATATACGATAACTTTATACTATAGTAATTAAAATTTGATTCCCAAATACATTCTTTTTGATTCAATACTATGATTATAAAAACGTTGGGGCTACACTATACAGCGGAGTAACATTCAACCTCTTATTTGCATAATTAATGACCAAATACATAATAAAAGGAAACAATGGATTAAATATTTAGAAGAATTTAAGTTATAACACGACCAAAAAAAAAAAAAAACATTTATCAATAAGGACACAATATCAACTATGAGATCTTTAATTAGTTTCACCTAATTGTAATACTTTTATTTTTTTTATCATTAGAAAGTCATGAATTTTTTAGTTAGGACGTTATTAAAAAAAAAAACAAAGACATTATTTTATTCAATAAAGATATAATTATATATGTCAATTATTATGTTGGGACACAGTTATAAGGGTTGGGCCAAAAGGGTCGACCCTTGGCCAGGGCCTGGCTAAGCCTAGCCCAAGTCTTAGTCTAGTTTACGCTGAAGATTTAGACCTAAACAATAGTTGGATTGAGTCAAGCCTACCCAATTAGATACATTTTTATTTTTTTTTAAATTCTCTTATAAAAATTCAGGTGGCTTAGGTGTAACGTACAAAAAGTCCCACATCGGCTAGGTAGAGGACCGAAGAGCAGTACTTAAGTCCTGGGCTGCCCACCTCTCAATAAGAGCTCTTTTGGGACGTGACAAGTGGTATCAGAGCAGGGTACTGCCTGCCTGGTATGTGGACTCTCCACGGTCCAGTGGGACCCTTAGGGGAGCTGATCCATGACGGGGGCGTCACGCGATTGGGTGGAGGAGAATGTAACATACAAAAAGTCTCACATCGGCTAGGTAGAGGACCGAAGAGCAGTACTTATATACTGGGCTGCTCACATCTCAACAAGAGCTCTTTTGGGACGTGACATAGGCCTCCCTTTTCATTAATTGGGTTGGCTGGTTAGATTTTTCCTTTTAGTCTGTGTTGTGGTGCAATTTGGCTAGGCCTGAATTGTCCGTAGGCCCAAACGACCCAGTATTAAAACGACTTAAATAGATCAAAGAGAATCAATTGATATGAGTGAGGCTAATCGAACTGATGTTTTGTTTAGTTCGATTGGTTCGATTTTGGTCCGTGGTAAGAAGCATTGGGGATACATCGACCGTTCAATGTAATGCATACTCGTCTCCAAGTGTTTGCTCTACCAAATCGATCACCATGAGTTGAAGGTTATCAGTGCGAACTGATGGTTACAACATGTTTGGTCATGGACCGAAATGCGGGGAGACATGATTCTTGCAGCTTATCACAGATTGACACGTGGCTCACTATTGCAGTTGCATTTAGTGCATTATCTCACTCCACCAGATGGTTGGGAGCCACGATTTCTCCTTATTCTCTATATAAAGGGATGGTTGTTTAATTGTACGGGGTATACAGAAAACAAGCAGAAACTCTACCCAATTGTTTTTTCATCTCTTTCTGTTCTCTTGTAATTTGTACCCAGAATCTTTATAGTGCATTACAGTGGATTTAGTTCTTCTTTAATAGAGTGAAGTACTATAAATCATGCGTGTGATATTATAGTTTTTACAGCATTATTTATTCTGATTATTGCACTTTGATCTTGCACATTTACTTGAGTTAATAGGTCCAATTAACGGTGTTTTGAGGACCCAAGTTTCTCGTACAAATTCTAATAATTCCAAATTAGCATTTTTATATTTGATTATAAATCCAATGTGTATAGTCTGTATAGGCCAAGCTTAGGTCGAACAGCTTGAATTGATACCTCTATTCTTACATGATCTAATGATTCCAATTTTGTGGGCCCGTTTGACAAAAAGAAAGTGCATTAAGTGTTTTGACCTTTTTCTTTTTTGAGAATTGGAACCATATATTTAGGAGAGCTTAACACATCAAAATGATTTTAATTTTCTATCAAAGAACAAAAAAAATGTTAGAATAAATTTGTAACATCTTGCTCAAAATTTTTCAGGAGCTATATTTTGAACTCATCATATAAACACTTCTAAAATAATTTTTGGACCCATGAAAGCTCAACCTCCATCCAATTCTTCACTATTAAATTAATTTGTACCGCATGTAAGCTACGCCAAATAAATCTTCATCCAATTCTTCAATTTTAAATTAATTTGTACAACTTTAATTAGATAACTATATTTTTTAGTTTTAACCCGTTCTTAATTTATTTTTCTGTTTTAAGAAACTATAAATATATCATTTAAATTTAAAAAATTTATTTCAATTGAGAAAACTTAATTTTTTGTTTTAGGAGTTTTTATGTTTTTATTTTGTGAGATATTTTCATAAATATTTAAAGGTAATTATGTTGTTTGTCTAATTTTTTATTTATAGAGATAAAATTAAGATAAGTTTTTTAAATTTTAAAAATAAAAATAAATTAAAAAATAGTTGAAATTAATAGATATAATTATGTAATTAATCATTTATTTATTTTGTATGGCGATTTTGGTTATTGTGTCCGCCTGTAGTCATCAGTCGTCCTTGATTGAAGAATCTCATAACAAATATCGAGAAAGAAAATAAGATCTGCTTTTGGGCTTTGTACACCAACGCCATGCACATGGGGTCTGACTAGGTCAGAGTTAGGAGTCACCGGCAAACTAGCAGAAGAACCAGACAACACGAATCTAGCCCAGGGTCATTTTGGGCTGTCGTATTCCAGGAAGCCCAAAACACAATCCTAGTTTTCTTGCCCACCAAGACATGGCAATCAATAAAATAAAAGCTCCTCGCACCCAGCAGGCGTTTGTGCCTCCTAACTGGCACATACCCCACTAGCCTCCAATCGCTGTCTCTCCCTTCTACGGACACATTCATACGTAAATCACGAGGAAACCACTTTTTTGACAAGTTTTGTGTTTTAAAATTTTGAAGGTCCTCGAACATATATACGTGTCAAGACCACCCATTAAAACCCACCCTTAAACCCCTTCTCTCTCCCAGACCCTCTTTCAATCAAAATCTGAATTCCCATGGCTTCTTCCTCTGTCAACAATATTGCAGCTGCGTTTTCCGAAGTTGCAAAATCGACGTCGTCCTCTTCTTCTTCTTCTTCAAACCCTAACCAAAAGAATTCCCCTTTCTCGGTCTCACTACCCTCTTGGAACCTGCACGCCACCCTCCCAAAATCTGAAAGATCATCCCTTGTCAACTTCTATGGGCGGCCGGGCCCACCTCCGACCATCCAACCAATCTCAACCGTCCGTTCCTGCGGTCGGAGGATGATGATGAATATTTGTGATGATAATAATAATAATAATAAACAACCCAAATCTCTTCCAATGCAGATTGGCAAGAAAGTTCCCAACAACATAACCCTCTATTTCCTCAAGCGGAACGGCATCGTTCAGACGGTCAGCCTATCGAGCCTCTGCAAGGGAAGGAAAGTCGCCGTCGCCGCCGTCTCAGCTGCTTTCTCTCCCGGTTGCTCTCGGTTCGTGAAAGGCGTCGTCGACTTGGCCAAAGCCAAGGGATCGGACTTGATCGCCTGCGTCGCCGAAAACGATGTGTTCGTGATGAAAGCGTGGGGAAAGAATCTGGCCGTTGATGGTGTTAAGGTCATGATGTTGTCGGACAGTCATGGAGAGCTGGCCGCGGCATTCGGTGTGTCGCCGGACACGACTGCAACGAGGGGGAAAGCCTGTCTGGGATTAGGTGTACGGTCCAGGAGGTTTTGCGTGAACACAATGAACGGCGTGATCACGGGAGTTGACTTTGATGAAGAAAATGGCGGTCTCGTTTCTGTCAACTCAACGGTTGTATGAATTCTTTAACTTGTTTGAAATTTGGACGCTTTTTTTTTTTTTTTTTTGAGTTGTTTCCCTTAATTATATTTACTTGAATTGTGAACATTTTTGGCGAACAATTGCGATGTTTGGATATTAAAGGAAATGACCAAAAAAAAAAAATAAAATTGAAGCATTTGATAGTGGCTTTGATTGTCAAAAATATAACGCATTTGATTGTATTTAATGGCTCATTATTTAGTAAGATTTTCCATCTCGATTGTTGCACCTGTTAAATTGACTACCGATCTCTAATGGGGGCATGAGAACCTATAAAAGTAAAGATTGATAATAAAGATTTATGCACCCTTAAAAGGTAAAACAGCTATGGAATATACCATGCAGAGCTTGGCCAATTGAGTAAAATGCTTCCAGTCATTCTCCAAATTATTTAATGAAGGGATAATTTAAAAACTATTTGATTTCTCCGTGGCCAATTGTGTAAAATGTTCACTAGAGTCCGGACAATTACCCAAATTATTTAAAGAAACGATGATTCAATAAACAAAGGGATAATTAAAAAAGAAAAATTAGGTTAAGTGACCTATTTTCACCTATAACAAAATTTTTGTCCCTTTTCTAAATCTAAGGGTATGCTCGGATCAATTACAAGATATTTGTATTGTTTTTTATGATTTTCCAGGTTTTTCCTCATCTTCCTCCTTAAGCTCTCTCTGTTGGAATTAATTTCAATAATATGTGGGCTAATATATTAAATAAATGTGTATTATTAATGCTATCAAATAAGATTAACTTGATTAAAGTGATCTAATAAAGTATAAAGTTTTAGGTTTTAAAACATCTCATAAAGTGTGAGTACAAAATTATGTGTAGAGACCTAAAGTATAATTTTTATTTTCATGATGGCTCAAAATAGAAATAAAAAAAAGTTAAAAATATTATAAATGGTTGTGGTCCCTGAGTCAGAACGTAACGTGACTTTTCTGGCATCCCACCACTGGAAAAGACAGAGAGAAAACTTTCTTATACTTTCTTGACTCAGAAGATTAAAAACCAAGAATTTAACCGTTCTAATAGATTCAGGTACGTTTTCGTTATAATTCTTGATGAATTAACATAAGTCTTGAGATTTGAGGATGATTTTCATTAGTAAGATTTGTTCCTACACTCTCTACCACCCTTAACCAAATCCACGAGCCCTTTCCGCCAATTGCCCCTTGTCTTTAGCATCTTCATTGACGAAAGCTGACAACAACAATCTATTTGCAACGACTCGTTTTGTACACCCACGGGGACGTTGTGCATCGGCCTAGGATTTGCTCATAATTCTGGTCATGACGAGGATATTGAAAAAAAATGTATTTAAATGTATTTAAGATTTTTTTATTAATTTTTTAAATATTTTTATTTTTAGGAATAATTTAGTAATTTTAATTAAAAAATGATGTCTAATCATTTTTAACAGTTAAACTTAACGGTTTGACTGTTGAATTGATTATTCAGCAACTAAAATAAAATGTTTGAATTGATTTAATAAAAAAATGTTGGGGACTAAAATAATACTTTCGTAGAAGGTTGGGGACAAATGTGACAATTCATCTTTTTTGCTGATTGTAGTCTGGGTAAATAAAACCGTATATGAAAAATTTGTTTGTGTAGAACACATGAGGGGATGTAGCTCAGCTGGTAGAGCGCTCGCTTAGCATGCGAGAGGTACGGGGATCGATACCCCGCATCTCCAATTTTTGTCCTCCTTCTTTTTACTGCTTCAGAGATCACTGCTCGATTAAAGTTGGACGGCCACGATCTCTTTCTAGAGCGAAAAATTTCCCGTTTCTTGCTTTCCTCCAAATAGAACATGTTTTCCCGCCTTTTCGATATCTTCTTCTTAATTTCCCTTTATTTTTCTATATATTAGCTTAAACCGCCATTACAATACTTGCAGACAACGTGCTTCACATTTCCATTTTCGCAACTCATTGTCTTGACGATGGTTCTCCTTGCGATTTCAATGATTATTGCATTTTCCATCTTTGAATCGACGATGATCTATCTGCCTAGGACTAATCAATTGGAGCGATTCGGTTTTCTTGATTCTGGTTAGCATTTTCCGAGGTAAGTAAACAAATTAGCTTGTGATTGATGTTTATCTATGGATTTGGATACGATAATCTGTCAAATGGTAGATTTTCGTCTATTCCAGTAGTAAAATAAATGCGATTGTTTTTCGCTCGAGTCCACGTTCATCTTTGTGCCTCGAGTTCTATTTTGTGAATGTTTCGATTTCTAGATTCTTATCAGTGTTAATGAGGCGAATTGGATAGTATAATCCGTGATATTGAAATATTATGATTTCTACTACTTAATCATTCCTCTTTCCATTATTTTTGTGAAAAAAAAAAATCATAAATGCGTTTCTGAAAAGAAAAAAAATAATTATTACGCTCTCTTACGGAGTAGTTTAACTTTTTATTTTTTATTTATTTTTATTTTTAATTTTGCAGATTCTCGATCCCTCTTTACGTCGCTTTATCTTGTCGGGATGATTTGTTCGACTTAATTCTGGTTAGCCTTTACGACGTCAGTAATCGAACTGCTTTATGATTTCGGGCTAGTGACTTGAACAGGATAATTGTCGCAATTGCAGTATTTGAGTTCTGCTTCATTGCGTTTTTCTTTAATAAAGCAAATTTAAAGTTGCCCTTGGTGAGTCTTGTTAATTTTGACGTTGATGAATTTATGCAATTACGTTATTCGAATCTCTTGATCACTCTTGTTAATTTTGACGATGATGAATCGACACAATCACCTAATTGAATCTGTAGCTGAATTAATCTGGTCGCGTTTTCTCAGTAATTATTATTTCAATAAATTTATTATCACTTTTTTTTTATATTCTTTCTAATTCTTTATTTACTTATTACATTGTTGCTTTAGACCAACGAAGGAAATAAAAAGCGGAAACAAGCATGATATATATTTGCTGTAGAAGACCCATTACAATAGTCATAGAGCTGTTATGTAACAGACAGAAACACTGATGGTTACCTTTTAAAGTTCATCAAACTGGTAGATATTATTAACACATTTAGCATTGGTGGGAAGGAGTAACAATAGGACCAGCATTGCATTATACTTCTCTTACAGTGATGCATTTTCTTTTTACCTGTGATTCCCACAAGTTAAACTCCCATCAGATCTTAAGATTCTTCATTAGCCTGTATAGTGAAAAATAAACAACATTAGAAATTATTATGGCATTCTAAATGTCAAAAATCTTGTTTGGTGTGAGAAAAGAAACTGACATCCTAGATGGATTGTTTGAGATAGAGAAATATTAATATCTCACAGTTGGGAGTCCTATCTATGGAATAAAATAAAATAAGAACCCCCATCTTTTTAGAAATATTAGCCGACTAATGCACGTTGGTCGCGCTATAGTATTTCCTTGATTTGCTAATGCTGCCAAAAGTTTTAGCTGGATCCAAGATCACTGCCGCTAGCAAGTTCGTGGATTAGATTAAGAATGTGAAAATTTAATTTAAAAAGAACTGGATAGCGTCAAATAGTGATCCTCATCAACACTAGTGACACCGGCTAATCATAATATAATAATTTACGTACCTTGGTGTTCTGAGCTCCAAACTATAGAAGCATGTGCATGTGATCTAGAACAAGTAGGGATTAGATTTCATGTGGGCTTTCTTTGCTTAAAAAGTTTTAAAATAACAAAAAGATACAAAAATTGCTTTTCTTGGAACTGATGTCGGTGTCTTTGGTTTTAACTGTCACTGCCAATAGAGGAAAGGCGAGTGGATGACATCTTGGTACAGAATACGTGGACTGGTTAAGAACTGTAGAATCTTTTAGCCTTTTTTCTAGGATTTTTAAAATAATTGCGGCGTATTTATCCGCAATCCAAGGGAAGGTCTGGTGCTTGGTACGCCCCATCTTGAACCTTGAAACTCCTATCGTTTTCAACATCCTTAGAACTCAGTTATTGACTATTGATGTACTTGATGGCCACCTATTTTCTAGTCACATTACAGTGCGAGTACTGTTTATGTTTATCTGCTTTACAGACGTTATTTTATGCATACCTGGAGATGACGCATGCTTAGTGCCCTAGAGACACATGTTTCATAATTATTATATTTTGGGATGCGTAAAATAGGTTTTAGGCAGTTTAATCATCAAGCCCTTGGCTGTACACCCTGCACCCTTGACTATATAGTTAAGTTTGTGGCAGTGACGAATTCACTTTAGTCTAGCATTCTGAACCAGAACAGAAGAATTGTTTTCTAAGATGGAATCAAGACGTTGGAGACAAACATGGTCGCACAGTGATCGTACAATGATCGTGTGATCGCAGTAAGTGCATAGATTACCTCTTTTCATCACCAAATCCTCATAGGTTGCTTCCAGCGCCTCTGTAATTGGGTATAGGGAATTGTCCAGATTCAATGTTAATGAGATCCTGCACAAGGATTTCATAGTGCCTCTTTACCTCCTCTGCGGTCTTTCCACCCACTGCCTTGGCCACATTTTGCCAGCGGTCTGGGGTGTCCTTGTCATACACAGCCAGAGCCTTTTCGAATAGCTTGTTTTGCTTGGGTGTCCAGGAGGAGTTTGAACTACGGGCGTAAGAGAGTGAGCCTGACGCCATTACGACTCTTGGGCTTGAAGATTTTTGTGATTAGAATGTCGCTGTTGAAGCAGAGTTGGTTAGAAGATGAGAGAGATAATTAAAGTGACGGTAGTAAAAGGAAATCGTATTCAGTTGGTTTAGTCTAGTGTGGGAGAGCAGAGGAGTTCGGAGGAAACAAAAAGGGAAAATCAAAAGTTTAGACGAGTTGCCTCGGTTAGGAAGAGGACTGAAGTCAAGGGCTGGTTGGACAGAGATAGCCATGCTCCTTATATACTCGAGTTTGGAGAAAAGGGCGGTGGGATTTTGCAAGTTGGCGAATATTTTTTTCATGGATACCATGAGATGTGATTCGCTTCGTTGAACAAAGACTAGGAAAGACACAAGACGGGAAAGGAAAAATATAGCGTCCAACGACAGTCCAGTTTTGTACACTTTTCAAAGTCCCTTTTTCTCGTCGTTTTATAATATCATTCAAAAAGTGGAATTTCTAGAGAATTACAGCTTGATAAGGATTAGATTCAATTCTCAGTCTACCATTAACGTTGGTGCGCTAACAACATGAACCTCCACTCCAACCCCACCTTTGAGACCCACAAAAAACAGCCAAGATATTTTGCCTGCTCTTTCGTCGGACCCCGGGATTTTCTTCCTTATCGAAGCAACTTGCCATAATATACCCTCTTGAAGTAGGATATTATTATTCTTTTTCACTAATATTGTAATGTTACTATTTTGGAAAAGAAATGGTTATAATATTACTACCAATAATAACTAAAGTTCTAATGAAGAACTTGCTAAAAAAGTATGGCAGTGCGGAATGCAAGAAATGAGTTAATTTAGCATGTAGATAAATGTAACGCCCTATATGGAGTTTAACAGTTTTTAAATAAATAAAATGAAAATAAAAAATAAAGATAAAACATCAAAGTAATTTACCCGGGACTTAAATAGAAACTCTTAAAATAAAAATAAAACATAAACAAATAAATATAACACAGTTTAATATGACACCTTAAATTTTAATAATATACAACTGTCGTCATCATCATCATTTCAACCCTCAACAAATCTTAATACAGTCACGGAAAGTAACAATTAATGCTTACATTATCATGCAGATCATTCTTTGCATTCGAAGCAATTCCAACGTAATATAACTATATAGCTTCTTTAACTGTTTTTTTTGTAACCATCTCACACTTAGTGAGTCCTGAAAAGAGGAAAATATAAGAGAATGAGCGACAACATGCTCAGTAGGAAAAACCATTACTCACCTTAAGGTTTTATTCTTTACCACATTAAATCTGCATGGTTTGTTAATTTTCATCATTATCTAAATTATGTGATTTATTATGATCATATTCCGTGGATACCATAATTAATCATTATCAAGTTTCATACATATACGTATATACAATATTAATATTCATCATTATTCTTAGGTATCAACATTACATAAAGTATCACTCAACTTATCGAAACCCAAATAGGCGTGCTTGGCTACCCTCCAACCATTCCGAGGGTATTCCGGTGAGGGGATATCAAGCCCCGAGTCTTCACCAAGTCGATTCCTGTACAATGTGTTCTGGGACTTTAGACCTAAGGGAGCGTCATCACCTCCACCTATTTTACCTTTTAGGGTATTCGTGTCCAAGGACGTAACCGCTGCCTTTTTCACTTCTCACAATTTCTTAATGTTCAATCATTATTTACAGAGTCAATTTTCCTAACCATGCTTCCCAATTTATAACAACATATGTTAATTCATTATGTTCCTCGCTAATCAATACAGGGTGAGTTTATGTCATAGTTTCATATGTGATTCTAATATAATAGCAGTTCAACATAGACACATATATCTTGCGGTAAAACAATCAATTTTAATTCCATAAAAACCTCACAAAAGATGAGTAATAGAATCCCTATCTTTCAAGCTTCTCAACAATATTTTAATCTCGAAATTAATTAACGTTAGCTCTACACACCCTTGATCCTAAGTCGTTAATAAAGACAATTAAAACTAAAGCACAACATATAACCACATCCATAAATAAATTATGTGTAAATCTATATATTTTAGTCTCTAATAAGATTCATAAATCACTTAGGATAGTGTTGGAAATATTGCAAGATATTAAGGGATTAGAAGGTGAGCAAAGTTGGGTTTATTATCTACAATTAGCACATGACTTAACATGTGGTTTACTGAAGATAGACGGGTGATATCCTGCCACTGGTAGGTTTACTAGTTTCCAATCCGAAAATTGAAAAATTCATAGAAAATAAAATACAACTCTGATTTAGGCTCATGATAGCTCGTTGGAAAGCTTAGGATGTCTACTTTTTAAATATGCAAACCATTTTACAAAATTCATTTTGATCGAATCCCAGAATTTTAAGAAAGTGCCACTGCCCATGGAGGTATTACAAAGTTTATGGAATGTCAAGTTCTTCTTTAACTCAAAGCATTTTATCCTTGATCAAAATCCTAAATTCATTCCAAAATATGCAGCATGCATTATATAATTATAATAAACATATTCTCATAAGTTTTATACCAAAATCATTATCAAACCAAAATAAAGGTTGGTTGTCGGTTTTAATTCAAGACTCAAGTTTTTATTCGTAAATGCTCAAATATGCATGCTAACATAATTAAAAATTTGCATGAACTTTGAACACAAAAATTATACATTAAAGATGGAGAAACACATACTAAAAACCAAGTTTGAATTAAAGAAAACCTACCTCAAAACTCCGTTAAAAAACACCAAAGTTTGGGTAAAAATCAAGCTTGAATTGACTCCAAAACTACTTCAAATATGGCTTAGAATTATAGTTACTTTGGCTACAAAGAGAGATTTATGCTTTGTGTCTTTAGTTAGAAATTGAAGTGAGAAAGGGAGAGAATGAGAAACTAGAGAAGAAGGTGGTGATGGTTGAATAAAAATGCATCAAAATAATTGAGGAGCAGGGTATAATTGTAGGTTTATGGAGAAAGTTGTAGGAAGAAACAAATGAGCATTAAAAGGAAATATTATCATGTCTCCCTTGGAGACTTTTAGTAAATAATGCCTACATAATTGAGAGGGCAAATGGGGCAAGTTGTGGAAGAAGACGAAAGAAGCATTAAAAAGGTGGTTGAGAAAATATAACAGTGTCTCCTAGTAATTGAGGTGAATTAATTCTATATCTCCTTCGGAGACCTTTAGCCAAATGAGAAAGAGGTTACTTAATTGAGTATTAATGTAGGGGGACAAGGTTGGTAGAAGTGAGTTATAGGTAAATTTGAATGTTTCCTATGGAAACTTGGTAAGAAATACTAAAGTGACATTTTATTTATATGATTTATATAAAAATCATATCCGTTAAAATAACGGGTGTTTCAATAAAGTGGTACAAACTTAAGTTATAGGAGAATAAGAAACAGAGGTCTTCCTTTGTTCTGTTCATCTATTACCAAACTGCTTACATGAACGAGAAAATGTTAATGAATTTGTTTCCTTGCTTTGCTTTTGCTTGTTCTGTTCTACCCTTTTATCTTCAGTCTCTCTTTTTTTCCTTCTGTTGTTGTTATTTTGTTGGGGATGTGAATGAGAGTGTTAGACTTAATACTGTAAACAAGTAGGCTTATGTTCACTTCAGAGTAGTGCCTCTCACAAATAAGAATAAAAGGAGGCAGAAGTATGGGATTTATCTATTTTTTGTTTGTGTGTGCATGTGTGGAGGGTAGAGTTCATTGAAGTTGGGCAAAGGGCTTTTCTATTCTTTTTTAATTTAATTTTTTTGCTAAATAAACTTTTGTTTTTCAATTAACTTTTATCAGCTTCTGAGCAACGCTCAGAATTTTCTTCTCGCGTCATCAGCTCTCTGTGGGGTGGGGACAATCTTTTTTTCGAATCACCAAGTTCGACCATGTGTTGCCCTACAAGAGATCTGGGTCAGTTGGGATAGAAGAGTCAGAGGAAATTTTTTTTTTTTTTTAAGTTATAATAAGACCTCTCTATAAGACTTATTTTTTAAGCCATTGGATTTAATCTAATAATTTAAAACATTCAATTGCACTTACTAATAATAATAGTTTTCTCTTCACACAATCAAAATAACTAAAATTAAAATTAAGAAAAACTAATAAATTAAAAAAAAAACAAAATGAAAAAAAACCCAGAGAGACTTCTAGAGCTTGACCAAGGTGACCCATGGTGGAGGAGGACCTTCTTGTGACAGACCTTGGTGACCTAGGCAACAAAGTGACGGACCACTCGTCGACGATGGCATGCAAGCATCTCCATCCCTAAGACAGGGACGAGGACCCATAGCCACTGGCACCTCACGAAAAATCTGTGCTCGATTTGGACTCTGTAGCTTTAATTGCAACGATGCTCATGGCCATCGTGAGGTTAGGTTTTGGTTGGAATTTTCAACGCGAGGGGGTTAATACGTCATAGGTCTTGACCTTTGTTGATGCTTACCACTGGATGCTTGCTGATCAACACCATGTGTGGTTGTACATGGTGCTTGGACAGCTCTTCTTGGGTGAACCTACAACAAAAAGAGAGAAGCTTCAGAGGTAAAGGGGGACATCGGTGTCATGCCGGTCAATTGCTCTCTGAGGCTTAAGACAGATTTTGCTCGATAGAGTACGAGAGCTGGGTTAGTTAGGAAAGAGCACGTTCTTCTCGAGCTGTAGTAAATATGTTCTATTTATAGGCTGCCACTTGAACCGGGTGTTCGGTGAGTTTTACCCATGACTCATGTGTCACATCAAGGTCTGTTAAAGGGTAGGTGACATGTGTCGCAGCCTCCGCCGAAGGATTAATCTCCATCTGAGGGTGGAAATGAGGCCATGTGTCGACCTTCTATGGCGAGTGGCTGTTTAGTTGAAAGCTCCGACAATCCGGCCCAAGCATGTGTTCTTCTTGAGGAGGTGATAACTTGTGTCGCAGCCAATGGGGCCCTGTAGAGCACCTCTGGAGGAAATGCCAATTTTAGGAGGTTATAGATTGCCTTCTCGATGATCTTTGCCAAGCATGGTAGCCGAGCTGTTGTAGAGGCAGTCCTTGGGGATAACGTCGAGCACACCCCCAACAACCTTCAATGGCCGTCGATAGCAGAATGATAGAGTACAAGCTTGCCCAAACCATGACGTAGAGGAATTCCAACCATCGTCCATCACTACAAGGGTTGCAAACCATTATCTCCGCCCCCAATTTCTGTCACTACTATGGTCGCGAATCATGACCTCCGTCCTCTGCACCGACTCTATTGTGACAACAACGATCTCCTCCCATTACTCTGATTTTGTCGCTATAGTGGTCGTAATCATGACCTTCGCCCCCATGTTTCATACGTCATTGGTGGTGGCTTCATTCCACCTCCGCCATGCAAGCCCCCTCCGGCTGGATTTTTTTTTTTGTGCCTATACTTTTTTTTAATGTATATATTTTTGTTTTTCATTTTTATAATTATTAAATAAAAAAAGTTGTGATCAAATGTGTTTGTGTCCATTTTTATTTGACTTTGAAACATGCTTTCAAACGGGTGTTATTAGTGTGAAGAGCAAAAGGTCCCAGTATAGAAGTTTCTTTTTTTTTTTTCCCGCCATGGTCAATACTTCAATTACCGGATTACCCTCGCTCAATTTCATAATTTTCATCCTGAATAATTGAAGGAGATGTCTTGCAACATTTATTATATTTTCAGAGTACTAGACTCTACTAGCTGGTCAGGAGCTTTAATGCTTGGGTGGGTTCTATGTTATTTATTTTTCCCTAATGTGACGTAGCATGTGGGAAATTAGTGCTTAATCTCGATAGATTAATTGACAGGGGTTAATGAGATTTTTTTTTTAATCTTCATGCTATATATCACAACTGGTTTTTGTTCTTGTGGCAGGGTATTTTTATCGTAGTGCGTTTTAGAATATTAAGTTTAATTAAAATTATATCTAAATAAAGAAGTACCCTATTGAATTGTTTCTAGTGGTTCCTTTTTTTTGCCTGTACTCGTGAAGATACTTGATAAGGTTCTTAATATATTGGGATCAGTTAAAAAACAGTGACCCATCTCCATTTTCTTTGGCAGAAGTTTGTTATATTTTAGATTTTCCTCACTAGATTTTTGCCGAACCCTTGTAGTGATATTATAAGTCATGGGCAATATACGGTGGCATGAATCGCTGTCGAAACGTAACATTAAAATTTACATACTGTTTTCCACTCTTAAGCAAGTGGCGTGTCCAATGTGTTCGATCAATTTCTTCTTTTTAGTTTTTAATTTTTAGGTTTTACTTTATCTTTTTTAATTTTAGTTTTCACTTGTGGCCTCTTACCAAAGTGTAACACACTGTCTAAATGTTGTCTCGTGAAACTAGAGTTGCCAGACAACGAAATATTTAAGGATGTAGACCTTTAGCGTGCTTCTGTTGAGTTTTCTTCTATTAGGACGATTTCACATTTCAATTCAGTTTCATGACTAATAGGGTATTTGGCATATTAGAACTAAATGTCGTAACATGTAAGAGTTTTATATTATAGCAAGTTTTTTTTTTATACTGTAGCATATGAAAACTTTATATTATTTTCAACTAAAAAGTTTGTTAAAACCAACTTTGCCAAACACCCATAAGTGCTGGTCGTTGAGTGATCTTGAAGACAATTTAGTGTTTACTGATTATGAATGCATTTTGCGTTCACATGGTCGATTCTTTTCTCTTCTTTTATCTCTCCATATCTAACCCAAATATGCCCATTGACTCGATCTTTTTCTTTGTTGAATGTATTCGGCTTATTCTTGGTTATTTTATTAATTCTTTCATCTTGAATTAACAAAACTTTCTTAAAAAGACCTCAATTTTTTGTTGGAGAAGATTGTTTGTGAATATGCATATATATATATATATATATAATATATCGCTTGCTGCAATGTTATGTTTTTGTCGTCCATTCGCGAGTAAATTATAGTGGCCAACAAAGATCTTTTATTGGAGGTTGGTGCCTTTATTTGGTTCCATTATCCGGCGGCTTAAAGTATTATAAACTGTACAGTACATATACGTATGGTTACAAACTCTAGTTTATATACGTACACGTATATATGTGTATTGTACTAGGAACCATGTTTGAAATTGCTAGGGTTTTTAAAAAAGTGGTTGAAACTACATAGTTGAAACTACATGTTGTAGCATATGAGAGTTTTGTAATGTAACAAACTTTAACATTACACCATAGCACGTAAAAATTTTACACTGTTGAAAATTAAATTATGTAGTTAAAACCACTCTTCGAAATAAAGCATGCATCAGGCGAAGAGGCTGAGGTTGGTTGCTCCCTAGCTCTTTCGCTTGGAAAGTTGGTTCCATTTTGAACAACTTGACTTAGATTCTTGCCTTGAGATGCTGCGTGTGTGAAGGGGGCTGACCAGAGGGGAAACATATGTATAAGCTAGATGCTGTGGGCCTCTCCGTGAAATATCTGATGTAGAATGCATATTATCTCAAATATGCTTCGTGGAAAGTGTGCTCTTTCTTGAGAAAATTTCTTCATCGGTTCACAGTAATCCTATTTAACCTTACGAGGTTATAATCTCGCTATTAATGAAAAAATAGAACCCAGTTTTTAAAATATTGTGTTTGTTTCGTGGTTCGAATCACCATTTGAATTATTTTACTACAGTATTTTCTCTCATAAAAATTTAAATCTTCATTCAAATCTTTTATTCAAATCTACGAACCAAACGGACTCTGTTACACTATGACTTATAGTTATTCATAACCAGTTTATAAGCCCATGAAAAAGATTTCTCTTCGTTTCGTGTAAGCAAACTGACAGAAGGAGGTCATTTCCTTTTTTTTTTAGTATTCTTGTTAGTACGTTGGCTTAGGATCTAGGCTTGAGTAGGCCATATTGAAAGAGAGATGTACCAATTAAAGTCTTGAGGTTTTAGTTAAAGCGATCTAGGTTGTTTTTTGTTTGAATGGTCTAGTTGCGCTATTTGAAAAGTTCTTCCTTTTTCTCATTCAATCATATGCCACCAAAATGTTATGAGCTCGCACCACCACACATTGAGGGAATTTTTGAATAAAGGATATGTATGGACGGGAAGATATTTAGATTGTTGAAACTTCTTGGAGCAAATTTATACGACGGTATCATGTTCCAAAAGATAAGGAGTCGACGCATGAGGTTCCTCTCCCAATCAATGAAATTTAATAACATTTTGCTGGAAAGAAATGGTGTTTGCTCTTTATCTTGTCGGACATTAATTTGAAAGGACTCTTCTTAAGGTAATTTGTTCAAAATATGACAAATGAAACAGGATAAACGATCTGATTTTATTCGAGTATATGTACGATTTTTTGGGTTTTTTAATAGGATTAATTACAAAAATTCCTCCCGAACTATAGCTCTTGTAATACTTTGTTTCTTGAATTTTAAAATGTAACATCCGTTCCCTTAAAGTATGAACTGTTAAAAAAAAAGTCCCTCTATTAAAATTTTAATAAAAAATTGATAAATAATTATAAAATTAGGGGTATTTTGATAATCTTATTATAAAAACAAGCGCTAAAATTATTACTATAATAAAATAGTCTTTATTAATAATTAAAAACAAAAAAAATTAGAATCATAATACCATTTAGCTCTCTCTTTTTTTGATATATTAATATCTTCTTTAAAATTTTATTAATTTTTTCTTACCCAAAAGGTATTTTAAAATTTGAAAAATTATCAGTGTCAATGAAAAACATTAAAAGTATGAAAGAAATTTTATTGAAATTTTATTAACTACCATTTGAGTTTCTTTCTCTTTGAAACATCTGTGATATATTTTTTGTTATATTGAATATTTTTTGTTATATTTCTTTTCCATTGGTATCTATAACTTTTAAATTTTTAAAATATTTTTTGCATGTAAAAAAATTAATAAAAATTTTAAAGAAAGTTTCAATGTGTAAAAAAGAGGGATTCAAGTAGTATTATGGTTTTAATTGATTCTTTTTGTTTTTAGTCACCAGTAAAGATTATTTTGTTATAGTTTTAATCTTTGTTGTTATATTTATAAATAGATTATTAAAATACCTTTAATTTTAAGATTATTTTGAAAGACCATTTTCGTTAATGGTTCATACTTCAAGAGAAAATAATGTTACATTTTGAAATTTAAAAGGTAAAATGTTACAAGAGTTATAATTCGAAAAGAATTTTTGTAATTAATCCTTCCTTAATATTGACTTACCCTTTGGCTTTGGGTTGGTTGGGCTCATTGGTTTGGAGACGTCTCAATGACAACATATCAGGTTGGTCTAATTGTTCTCATTTTTTAATCTGGGTGTAGATTTTCAAAATAATGGTAACATAAAAAAATAGTTGTGTGCCAAAGATTCTTCCTGAATCTTTTTGACTATTTTTAGTGGAATGTGATAGAGACAGAACTGGTCCTCACGGTTGGTCCACTCCTCGAGTCTTCGGGGTCGTTTAACCTTTTTTTATTGTGGACTAGAATTTAATTGTTTGCATTTTACTGATGTTTGATAGGTACAGAATGTGATAGATGGAGAATTTTTTTTTCTTTGTTTTCTTTTGATTTTTTGCATTTTACTGATGTTTGATCTTGCATTGGCTCAAGGCTAACTCATTTTTCTAGTAAACCTTTCAAAGCGTGAGCCTGGATGATTTTTCTTTAGCTTCGATGGAAACGTGTGATTTGAAAAGTAAAAATATCATGAAAGAAAAAAAAAGAAAAAAAATACAGACAAAACATCTTTTTAAAAGTACTTTTAAAATAAATAATCATAATTTTTTAAAACTAGACAAATTAGTGTTTATTAATTATAAATTTAAGTTTCTTTTAAAATAAATAATCATAATTTTGTAAAACTAGACAAATTGATGTTTATTAATTATAAATTTAAGTTTATCAAGTTTAATATTGGTTTATAGTTAAATTTAATTTATTATTTATAAACTTATAGAGTTTATTAATGATAAACTTGAGTTTATTAAATTTAACAGTGATAAACTCAAAGAGTTTATCAGTTTAATTTACTTTATTATTGATAGATAATCATTTGTTTAATTTTAAAAAATTATAGTTATTTATTTTAAAAAGGCCATAAAAAAGCCACTCAACTTAAGTTTTGAAGAAAAAAGTTCCCAACATAACAGCATAGGTCATAGATGTGAAACAAAAATTTCATTTATTTTTATAAATTAAAATCTTACTATTTATAAAATAATAAATCTTAATTTAACATAAAATATATTTTTCAAAATAAATTTTATTAAACTAACACCTATTATTTTGTTAGCGATGGCCAATACAATTACATGAGAATGAAATTGCTCATTGTGAAAATATTATTGATAAGACCGGGGCCCTCGTGGAAGTTGTAGTGACTGCGTCTTTTTTTAATTATATATATTTTTTGGCGAGTGATTTGGAAATGATGTTTGTAAGCGCGGCAAAGAAAATTCGTTCTTTGGTTGAACTGAATTCTCTTGTCTTTTTCTTTCTATCTTTTCAAAAGTAAATGTTTTAAATCTCAAAGATTTCGCAGTTTATTGGGGGATTTTTTATGAAATTTACATTTTCTCAGTTTCTTTTCCTTTTTTTGGGGGGCTAATAGCTAGTTTAGGTTGACAAGCTCATTTTTCTTTTTTTTTTTTCCATGACTTGTTCCAGATATTCTTGGGCAGTGCTTTTTCCCTATGTGAACTAGCTTGAGTTTTGAAAAAGCAACAGGTTCTTTGTCAGCTACTGACTGGGTACTTTCTGTTTTCACCTTTTGTGTATTTGTTTAACACTGAAAATAAAAGAGAAGGCACATACATATGGGCAAGACTTTCTTGCTGTTCGCGGAAAACTTCATTTAACTTACGTCACAACAGAAAGAACCATCTTCCTTGAATACCGGGTATGATATTTCATTCAACAGGCTTCATAATCTAAACTTCGTGTACAACACCTTGTCTTTGTTTCTATACCTTGAACTCTTCTCTTGGCATGGTAGGTTATATATGTCGATTTCTTGTTTGGCAAACTGGTCTTCATTTGCATACCCGTGGATTCGGTACTTTCCACGTGGCAAACTGGGTAATCCTCTTCTCTTCTCTTTGAATTTAATCTTGGAGTCTACCTTGTTTTGATTACTGATGCGGAACGTAATCACAAAGACCTGAGTCTAGTTCTCATTGGGAAGGACTTAAGCTGAATTTTGCTTAGTTTATAAAGAGCTTCGTTTCTAAAACTATCTCCTCTTGGTGTTACTTTTGCAAATAATATGTGGATTTGAGTGCTTGCTTGTGTGTTTCTGATTGATATGGAGTTAGAGTGCTTGCTTGAGACAGTTATAACCTTGCTTCACTTTGAGGTGTCTGATATGAGCTATTTTAGTTGCATCATTTTGTTTGTCCTCCATCTAATTCTACTTTCTGGTCAATGAAACAAATTGAAAACAACTCATAAAAAAAAATGAAAGACTATACTGTTTATCAGGTTGGTGTTATAAATAAATTAAGAACGATTAAATGGTCTTTAGTTTCAGTTAGTCTGGAAAATTGATACGGATTCATTCAAGCTTTATTTTCCAGTCACGTTAAATAAATTAAGTAAAGCTTGCTCCGCGGCCCTAAATTCAAATTGTCAAATTGTCTCCCGACCGTTCCAACTAGAAGAAACAGTCCACATCTTTTCTGGATATTCACAATGATGCAGTTTTTCTGATTCTTGTTATTATTTGCGTTTTCAATTGTGGGTGAAGATTTGCTAATACAAGTTCAATCGTTGTATCAATTTGCTATTGAGATTATGCAGATCGAAGTTAAATTGCATGAAATGGAAAACGATGGTGCAGGTGCTCTGGAATTTCCGTATTATTGCAGCGTTAAGGTAAAGATAATTACTGCATACTTGGCTACCATGTTGGTGACTCTAGCAGAAAAGTATGAACATCTAACGTTGGATCCCGACCACCCCCACCTTTGATATCGATCCATGGCATTTGAAATTCGTAGCATTAAGTTAACCATAGCGTTCTAACTCACTTTTCTCTTGCTTGAAGTTTTTGTTTTTGTTTTTTGGCAATTTACTTTAGCATAAGAGAAGTAATTGTTGCCCTTTCTTGTAAATGATCTGTCATTATGCTACAAAGTTTTTGTCTTTGCTAAGACAATAACATAGAAGATAACTTAAATGCTGCCGGTAAATATGGTTTGTATATCATCAGGTGAGAGAGAAATGGAGGCTCTGGTCATTGGAATATATTTCATGTTTTTATGTTCAGCCTCTTGCATTAAGGAGGTTTTATTATTCTGGAGTGCAATCGAACAGCTGAAAGTCCAATAGCAAAACAAACTGTTGGCAACAATTCTTGGTTTTCCCAGTTTTTGTGTCCCCCAAGAACGGAAATAATTAGATTTATTATGAATAGAAATTTAATTTATACAACCTACTAGTTACGACAGGCTAGTGACTTGATCATTACTTCTTAGATCTTTGTATTCTGTTATGTTGCTTGTTATAATAGTTTTAAGATCTTACGCACTATTTGTGCAGGTGCATCGTTTGATATGCCTAGAGCTCATTAAATTCCTTAAGAGAATAGCACAAATATTTTCAGCCATTGAGTCTGCTCGACCGCGATGTACGTCTGGAATACCGGCATTGTGCTCATTACAAGTTTCGATGGATAAAGCAAAGTCAATTATTCAGTATTGCTCCGAGTCCAGCAAACTTTATTTGGTACTTATTTCTCTCGCTGAAAAGAATTTACTTGTAGTGAACTTTACACATTAACAAAATTACAGGGATGCATAAATTGGTTGTACGTTTTCAGGAACTCTATGTCTGATCTTGCTAGAGAGATTTGTACTAAAACAATTAAGAAATTTGAACAATTTGTCTCATGGTTTGCGGAAAAAGAAGAGAAAAAAGGGTGATCATGGAAACATTCTGAACATCTGCGCTAGAACGTTCTTGATAAACTTTAAGCTCGTTTAACACTTCATGCATTAATGAGTATGACATTATTTACTGTTGGTGGATGTATTTCTATACGTCAACTCACATCTTGAACAGAAAGTGTATTCATTGTGAGTTCAGGCAATTACAGGAGAAAAGATACTATCCAGATGTGAGCGGCTACGTGACACTCTGGACTCATGTTTAAGCCAAATTCAAAATATGGTTCCACTACTGTTGGCTGCAAAGGTTGGTGTAGCTTCATATCCTTGGAGTCATCATATTCCAACAGTTAATTGCACTTTAGAGTCAACTTTATCTGAGGCCATTTATGTTTTGAATCTTACGGCCGAATTATGGTTGGTGCAGCTGTTCATATTTAAAATCTTTCCCTTTTTCCCCCTCGTGTGCTTATACTTGAGCCCCACCTCTGCCAGGTTGCCTTGTTTCTTGGTTTTAGAAATTAATTGCTTGTGTTTCGGCTAGACTTATTCAGCACTGTATTTTTCTTTTGATGGAATTCAATACTGTATTCTCAACCTAACAAATCTTCTCTTTCCTCGATATATAGACTATATCACTTCCAACTGAAATTGGTGACAATCCTATGTCTGCAGATATCTGGAATCATCCACGACCTTAGGATTGCAAACTTTGTTCTTGATTCTGCTGACAAAGAGGCTGGGAAGGTTGTACTAGCACTGATTCGGCAGGACATAACTGCAACGAGTACAGAGAACAATAAAGAACTCGAGGCTCTTCAACTTGCAGCTTTAAAGCTTGGCATCACGTCTCCCTTGGCTGTCTTGATAGAGAAAAGAACCATCAAAAAGCTGCTTGATAATGTCAATGATACTGCCCCAAGAAAGAAAAAGATATTAAAGTATCTTTTCTCTCTTTTGAGGAAATATGGAAATTTGATCTGGCAATGCCAAAGCAATAGCACCCAAGAAGCACCGTGTCGTGAGTTTATTGATGACTATGGATCACCTGAACCTCCCAACGAATTTAAATGTCCCATCTCTGTGAGGTTGATGTATGATCCTGTGATTATCGACTCTGGAAGAACATTTGAACGAATTTGGATAGAGAGGTGGTTTAATGAGGGTAACAAGGCATGTCCAGTAACTCACAAGAAGTTGGACCATTTGTCTCTGACTCCAAATTTGGCAATGAAGAGTCTCATTGCAAAGTGGTGTTTGAAGCATGAAATCACCATCTCTGATCCATGTTTGCAATCATTTCCTGCTTCACTTTCCAGGTCAAAAACTTCATGTTCCAGTTCTATTGCCAGCCTTCACAGTTATATGGACGACTTGCGCCTTCAAGTTAGCAGCGTGTCAATTTGCTCTTCTAACACCACTGGTGGATCAGATTTATCAGACAACAACGATGGCGAGTTTAAGAATGGGCTTGTTCAGATCAATGCAGAGTCTCAAAATCCTCAAAGTTCTGCAGATAGCCATGACAAGAAATTAGCTGTTCTCAAGCTTGCAGAACTTTCATGGGAATCTCAATGCAAGGCTGTGGAAGAAATGAAAAACCAATTGGACGGCAGAGACCAAGCAAATCTATGGGTGACTTCTTATAATTGCGTCAATTCATTGATCAAATTTATGGAAGATGCAAGTAAATTGAGCGATGCAAAAGCACAGAGAGAAGGAGCAGAAGTGCTTTTGGCTATTTTGAGTAAAAACAGGTGATAATCTCTATGTGGTATCATTGTTTGAGGTTATTTTAGCTTGTAGAAGATCAACGACCAAGTCCCTGTCTGGTATTATTGAGTCGTACATGCATACACGATAATTTGTACACTTGTAAACCTTGGTGAGAAGTGATCACTATTTCTAAATATTTTGTTTACTTGTAAAAAACAAAAGGATCGTGAAAAAAGAAAATAAAAGAAATGTCAGAGGTGTGGCAAGTTTGTGCAAAAGCATAAATAGAACTCTTCATATCACCAAGAACTAAAATAACATTGTTTATGTTTTAATTTTGATATTGCTTGATTATTTACTATGCTTGCATTTTTTTTTCTTCATTACTCTATATTTCTCTGTACTATAGTTCATTCATCTTAGAAGTCTTTAATATCTTATTCGATTCAACTTCACGGTGTTCCTTGCAGAAACGAAATGCCACCTTTTCAAGAAGACGCTATTTATGTCCTGACATCCTTTTTGGATTCAGAGATCACTGAAAAAGCCCTTGCGATCTTAGAAATTTTGTCGTATGAGCAATACTGTGTGTCTAAGATGTTGGCCTCGGGTGTTCTCCCTTCCATCTTAAAAGTCCTGGACACTGAGATCAGACAATTTCACACTCTTGCTTTGAAAATTCTGTGTAATCTGTCCATCAACAGCGATATTGGCTACCATATGGTATACTTGGATTACGTCCCAAAGCTGGTTCGGTTTTTGGGTGACAATGATCTTGCGCGGTATTCCACCGAAATTATAAACAACTTATGCAGCATTGAGGAGGCCAGGATTGCAGTTGCGGAAAACAGTGAATGCATTGCTGCCATTGGGAAACTTCTAGAAGCTGTAGATGCGCAGGAACATGCACTGGACGTTCTACTTTGTCTATGCCATGGTGGTGCCGAGTATTGTCAACTGGTTATGACCGAAAGCATTGTTGAATCTTTAGTCTACATTTCTGTGAATGGGAATTCCAGGGTAAGGTTGATTGCCAAAGAATTACTCCAGCTTCTGGGCCATAATACATGTGGTAATAATGCTTCAAAGTCTTCGATTCCCAATGCTTGTTTCGACTCGGACAATTCATGCCAGTCTAAAGGAAAGAATCCGTCTTCCAAAGCAGTTTGGTTTCTTGGAAGGGAAGTATCAGTTTTTTCCAAACGCCGATAACGTTCATTTGACTGCAGAAAGATCATTGATTTCGCTTCATACGAGCAAACTTTGGTCGGAAAGTGAATGATCAGGAGTCGTCTTGTGCATAGTGAATTTAGACCTCAAGTTCATGAGACGTTAGCCATGCAAAAAGTTTTTGTAGGTTTAGTATTAGTGGTTTTGATGAATTCATCATATGTTTGTATTGAAGTTGAACGAGTTTTGTTCAGTTTTAGTTTTGTAACTTGCCACTTTATACTTTTAGATTTTAACTTTGTAATCAAAGATTTTCTAGTTTCTTTGATGGACTTCCAGCCAAAAGAGGAAATTGTTATTGTACCTTTGAAATCTAAGGCTTCCATTTCATAAACTCCTAGCGGCTCTATCCTTGTTTCCACAATTTTGACCGAGAGTCTCTTCTGAGTAATGAAAATGTTATTGTCGTTTCAGTGTTGCCCATTTAAACTTTTTTTTTTTTTTTTTTTTTTTGCGTGTTTAAAGAGACGATATGGTGTAGCAGCTGGAGTAGCTCAGTGGGTTAGAGCATGTGGCTGTTAACCACAAGGTCGAAGGTTTAAGCCCTTCATCTTGCGTTTCTACCCTTTTGATTTATTTTGGTCGTTCATACCTTACGTAAGATCCGGGCTTCCAAGTTCCTATCACCGGTTGACGAAAATAAAGAAAATAATAATAACAAAAGTGATTAAAAAAAAAAAGAAGAAGAAGATAAATGGTTCTCTGTTCTAATTTTTCATTCATGGCAAAAAGGACAAGGTGAGTACATAAAAGAAACAAAAGCCATCGTGCAAGGAAACAATGAGATACTAGTCCCGCAAACGAAGGAAATCGGTCTAAAAAGAATCCAACCTTTCTTTGTCCTCTAAAAAAGCAACGAAACTAAGTACATGGTGCAAGTTCCACGCCAAAAGTCCACTGCAAGCAAATACCAAAAAGTTTCCAAGGTATCAATTGCAAGCTTATATGCGTAGACACTCAAAAATCGACATTTGAAATGTAACAAAAACATCAACTTCCGAATCCGTCAACGCGTGTCCATCGTATCATATCAACCATCATCTATGGCAGAACGAAAACAACAATTCCGCTTTCGCCTCCCTTGGTTCACCCCTCAACGCACCACAGCACAACCACAACGCCCCCCTCCCACAAGCCAACAACCCTCCCGACCACCATCACAACCATCGACAGCTGTTCCCCTTCAGCGACCTGCATTTAGACCTGCCGGTATAGCCGCTACTCAGCCCCCTCCGCAGCAATCTCAACCACCTCCAAAAACGGAGCCACAATCACCGTCCCCCTCAACATCTAGTGCAGTCATTGAGGCCACAAAATCATCCCAATCGGTTCCTGTAATTATAGGAACATCACCATCTCCTGCAAATACTGAATCTCCAAAGATTACTTCCCGGTCAACTCCATCATTTAACGCAACTACTAAACCACCATCACCCTCTTCTGCAACCACCAATGCCCGAAAAGATACTTCCCAATCAACTTCTTCCCCATCAATTGCAACTACTAAACCCCGATCACCATCTCGTGCAACAACTGAATCCAGTGCTTTTTTGGCTTCCACACCGTCCCAACAACCTTCAAGTCAAGAAAAACCAAAGACATCAGCGTCTCAAACACCATCGCAAGAGCCTGAACCAAAAGTGAAGATTACATCTGAAATCATAGAGAAACCCAACTCTCAAGATGATGCGATAGAAAGGAACCACATAAAAGTTTCAATCCCGGTGGAAGGCATAGCTCCTAGAGAAGCTACAGACAAACCTGTGAGTTCTATCATCATTGATCAAAAGCCTCCTCCAAAAGCTGAACGAGACACAAAGGAGATTGAAGATATGAAGGAAAAAGTTCAAGAAATCCCTGAAGAAGAAAAGACGAACAAGGCAACTTTTAAAGAACCAATGCAGAAGACAATCATTGAAGCACCAAGTACCGGAAGGGACACTGAGGAGACTTCAAAGAGAGAGGAAACAGTATCCACCACAAGATATATTGCCAAGCAAATCAAAACTGTCATTCCATCACAATCAACAGAGGGGAACACAGGCACATCTTTCCAAAAGCCTTCTTCATTAACTGAAGAAGAAGCAGCTCCAAGACAAAGAGAGATCAAGGAAGATATTTCTAAGCTTGTTCGCACAGTAGCCACTGGTTCTCAATTGGATGGAAAACATGTCACTGTCATTACCTTAACTGGGGAAAACAAGGGAGCTTCTATGCAACTGAGTTCTGAAACCACAAAAAGGGAAGGTTCAGTACACATTCACCGAGGTTACCAGACTGACCCAGATGAGAGCCCCGAATCAACCACCGATGGAGAAGCGCCCACAAATGGGAAGAGGTTGACAGAGCAAATGTCCTCGACACCAACAGCTTATGTTAACAGCAATGTGCAGAGTGTCAACAACTCCATCATCCTCGAAGCTTCAGTTACAGAAAGGAGCCCTGGCATTCATTTGTCGTATTCTCAAAACACCGCAGAAGCCATTAAGTCGAATGGTAAATCAGAGTCTGTCCATAACCACAAGGCTGAGTTCATCCCAACCCCTTCTGAGAAGCTTGCTCATCAACCTGTTGTAAGACGAAGATGCCTCAGAGGGCTGTTTATGGAACCAAGCGACTCAGAACCAGATAATCCTGACAAGCCTCGTCGCCATGGCTGTCGCTACAGCTGTGGGAAGACAAGTAAAGGTAAAGAAATCATGTAATTTAATAAGGAATGTCTATTTGGATGTTTGACAGTGGGGAGGAAAATGATGTGTATACAATTAACAGAATAAGAATGCGTGAGGCATTCCCAGCTAAAACACAGTTCATAAAATTTATTAACTGTTTCTTTGATTTTTATCTTTAGTAGTGCTTCCTTGTTGTAAAGAAAATACGCCAACTATGGAATTGCGTTCAACCTCAGGATAAATCAAGTAATTATCCCTCATTTTAGGGAAATGGAAAAGATCAAAAGTTTTCCAGATGCCACGTAAATTAAACTTTAAAATTCCTGGAAATAATGTTACATACATTCTCGAATCAAAAAGACACTGAGCTTCTTAAGTGCAAATAAATAAACTGTAAATCTTACATCACGCTTTATCTGATATAGCCATACAAACCAGTGCCAGACCAACGAAAACCCTTATGCTCAAGCCCAAGGGCAAAAGCCTACAGTGCTTAGTTTCAAAAGTATATTTACAGTTCGACTTCTAAGGATGACCAATGTGAAATAGTCATTCGCAGGCTGGCTTCGTGTCGAAGCTACTTAGGCAGGTTGCAAAGGCTTGGAATGCAGATAGAGGGTAACGATAATCCATTGTGAAAATGTCCTTTCCGATCTTCCCGAATTGCAGTATCACTTTTTCTTGCTCAGCCACTGAAATATTCTGGCAAGGCTCTGCAGCTGCCACCAATTGAAAATTCTTCACAGAGGCCACCGTAACACGTCCCTTAAAATTTAAGCACCAGCACTGGAGCTGCTCGTGCCATCTTGGAGCTTTATTTTTCAAAACAAGTGGATCCCTTGTGCAGTGGACCAATTCTGTGGCATCAGCAAGGTTAATGGAGCTAAACTCAACAAGCTGCTTCTTTCCGTTCAAAACTGACGATGGCAAGGAAGAACATTGCTCATCAAGGCAATATGTGAACTCTGTTGGAGTTGGGGCCACTCCCCCTTCTTGAATTGAAGAGATTGGGATTGAGTGCATAATGCACTGCATTCTCCTTGGGCCCCTTGTACGCAAGACATTGAGCTCATATGAGATAGTAGCAACACTATAATTACCAGCAGGTACTCTTGGAGACACCTGCTTCGAATGGATTCTTCTCCGTGACCGACAATTTGTTTGGATCACAGAGTCACATGATGGCTGACTGTCATAAATGGTAAACTTCGTCCCCAAAAAATTAGACCTGTTCAACAAATGCAAATAAATGTCGTGATAAGAAGAACACGAAGAAGAGAAAAAACCCTCTTGTATGACAAAATTATCACCCAGGTGAAGCCTACCTCAGTTTTCCAATGTAACTATTGCTTGCTCGAGAGAAGTCACCTGCAGACAAGGATATCAAAAATTCTGTACTAGTTGCCCTTCTGATTTTTCTTGCCACCAACAATAATTTACTCTTATCTCCAGCTAGAGCTGCAGCATAAAAAAAATGAAAACCATTACTTGAGTACATGACACATACAAGACGACTCAGACGAGAGATGGTTGATAGATAATTTGGTGACTTTGGAAATCAAAGAATATAAATAAATAAATAAAGAAATGGAAAACAAAAGCTGTTTTATCCCAAACAATGCCGGTGCTTCCAGGCCCACCGCACGTTTCTGGTGGATTTAAGAATATTACGCGAAAAAGTTAATATAATAACCAACAACAAAGTTCCACGGACTAGAAGCCAGGGCTTATATCCCCAGATAGATTTCACAACCACCACATGAGGCATAGGGGTATAGCAATTACTTCACTTTTTTTTGTTTCTTAATTTCAGCAGGTGAGGAAGAAAATCAAATCAAACCACAGAGATTCTCAACAAAAATGCAATTTCCCCCACAAAATTACTAACAAATTTCCCAGTAATAGTTATGAAACATGGACAGATAACAAAGAGTGAATTCTAAAGTCTTTACCAGGGGTTAGACCAAGATACAGTCTGTATGTTGAAGTCGCCCTTTCCCTCTTGATAAAGCACTGAATTGGAGCATCTCTTAGCCCGGGCTATTAAATTTGTAAGACAGCAAAACAAAGGAAAAAACTAACAAAACTCAGTACATGGGTCTGTGGAAAAAAAAAAAGAATGCATTAAAATAAAAATTAAAATATACCTGCTTCAGTGAGATTGGGAAGGTAAGGCAGCCACACTGCTCGGGAGTCTTGACGACCTCCTTTGTAATTTCCCTCCAAGACCTGCAAACAGAGGCACAAGCAACCACGTCCCTCCGAGCAGGCCATGAGGTCTCGTTTGATTCCACGCGTTGGATTATGTCGATAAGCAACTCCGGCAGCAAGTTTGCCCACCGACTCTGCTGAAACAGCACAGAAGAAGCCGGCCGAGATGACAACGACAATGGCAGCACTGACGAAGATGAAGCTTCTGGGGCAACATATGATTTAGTCCTGCGATGACTGCCGTGCTTTGGCAATACCCCTCTTCTCGATATGCTCCCAATGCCTTCTCTCATCTCCCTAACTATGCTTTTGAATGGCATCCTCACTGGACTAACTAGAACAGTTTCTTTGCGTTTCACTAGAAAGCAGATATCGTTGAAAAAGAAAAAAAAAGGTTGATTACTACAAACAAACACCACTAGGTTTTTCATAAGGTTAAATCTTAGATCTAGTTATGCAAACACAACAACTGAAGGATATATAGTAAACGGTAATGAGAAAGAAATAAGTTCAATTTTCAATTTACCTGGTGGATCTGGGATTGTTGATTCCAAGCGCTGGACTTGGATTCGTAAAACCTTATTTTCCCCTAATCATCGCAATCTGCCAAAAACATTGAAACTTCCTTAGATCAGCAACATTACAGACTATCTTTAACCAACCGATTATCTTCTAATACGAACAATGTACATCTAATGCCAATCAAAAACAAAACAAACAGGATAGAAAAGAAACAAGACAAAAATCTTTTTTCAATCAGAATTCAGAAGAACACACACCGGAAATCGGCCGGAAATTAGAGGAAGGAGAAAAAAAGTTCCAGATCGCAAATAAAAAGCTCTGGAAAATTGAAGAAGAACTGGAGATCCGAAACGCAATAACAAAATTTTTCACATTCCAACGCCTTTTCTCAAGAATCAAAAATCTCAGTATCGCAAACCAAGCCCAAGAGAGATTCAAATAGATTCATGTACCGAGTGAGGAGGCAAATGCGTGGGATTTCTGAACGAAACACCACCTCCAAGAGCCAAAGAGAGAGAGAAAGAGAAGACCTTCGAAGATATCGTAAACCGAAAACAAGGAATATTTAGGGAGGAATCTCTCGAAGGCCACCAACAGCAATGTCTCGAACGAAGAAAAAAGCTGTAGGAGAGAGAAATGGAGGAAAGGAAAGGAAGAAAAGGTGTGGCGAGCAAGGGCAATAAAATATGGCGACTTCAGCTATAAATGGTGGAAACAGAGAGGAGAAACCCTAGAGACTCCATGATGTAGAAGAAGATGAAGAAGAAGAGGAAGAAACCGCCATTGGTGATGGGCTCCTGAGGCTTAGCCCCACACTGGACGCAGCCACAAACGACCTCTCTCCCGACGTCTCCTTCCTCTTCCTCCCACAACAAGCCCACGCTCTTTCTTTCTTCCTTTCTCTCTCAAATCCCGAATCTCTCTCTCTCTCCGCCTTTTTCTCTATTATTATAATCAAAAAATAATTTAAAAATAAAATAAATACTTGCCTTTTGTCAACAAAAGTTTTTTCAGGAGAAATACCTGCGTGTGTTTCGCTCGGAGTCTAATTTGGTCTCTTCCTATCCTATCTTTCAACAATCGGGCCATGCCGGATGCCTTTGTCGTTTCGCCTTTGTTTCAGCATTACTTGTCTACTCTCTGCGTTTCATTAGATGTCGCACGGTCCAATCTGTCTGATCATTCCTTAATTTTTTTTTTCAAAAATAAATTTCTCTTCTTTTTTTTTTTAGAATAAGAAATTTCCTATCTTCAATGGATTTTTTTCAACTTCAATTAAGTCCTGAAAAAGTAATTTATTTATGTGTATATATTTTTTTCACTCATCAGAACCGCAGATAAATATATGAGTATAGTATGATTTAATAGTTTAAAAACATACACTATAATTGAAAATAATTATCAAAAAAGAATTATATTTTTGGACACACCATAAATGCAAGTTGTATAAGGTACCGGAGAAGTGTGATTATAACTTAAACTTTTGAACTGAAAATTATAGCATGTATAAGATTTACACTGCACCTGGCTTGTTTTATCACTGTAGATGTAAAAGCTTTACACTATAACAACTAAAAGTTTTAGTTATAATAAATATACTGCAGCTCGCTTATTTTACCATTGTAAATGTGAAAGCCTATAACAACCAAAAGTTTTAGTTATAATGGATTTTGCCAAACATCCTTATAAATTCGTGTGTGAAATTTTATCACGAGTAAATTCATGTATAAACAAATAATTATAGGTTATATAGCAATAATAATAATAAGAATAATAATAGTTTGTCTAAACAACTAAAAATTACTGTTAAGTGTTGATTGTATAAGAAAAAGTTGTTCAAAAATTACTGTTAAGTGTTGATTGTATAAGAAAAGGTGATTCCTTTTATTTATATATATATATATATATATATATATATATATATATAAGAATAAGTTTTACGTGGTGCCTTCATGACGTTCAAAACACGCCTTCATGACGTTCAAAACACGAAACGTTAGAAATGTTTTTTATTTTATTTTCCAACCGAATCGTTTTTTCTTTATTTTTTGAAACTGTTTTTTTCTTTTAACTACCTGAGACGTTTTTTTAGACTTTTTTTCTTTTTCTTTTTTTTTTATTAACATACTTAATTCGTGCGAGTTGTGAGTTTTTCAACTAGTATAATTCAAATAAACCTATGTAATTGAATGCTGCTAATAATTAAATAATAAATAAAGTAGTGAGAAGTGTAGAGGGAATGGATAATAAGTGTTATGGAAGAAAGTATATTAAGGTAACATTTTCCTAGCCAAAGAAGGAAAATTTTGAGGCAGTGTGTCATTGTAATTGTGGCACATGTTGAGCTCTATAATGAACGGGTAACTAAAGACATTAAAAAAATTATAAGGCAATATAATTAAGTTATAGGATGTTTGGAATGGTGATAGAAACCAGTGGTTAAAACTACTTTTACTATAGCATGTGAGAGCTTTATACTGTAGCAAATTTTTTATTGTTATTGTAGCATATGAGAGCTTTATACTGTTCATAACTGAGTTTGTGGTAAAAACTATTTCAGCCAAACATGGGTTTAATGTCGTTTGCCAAGGGAAAAAAAAATTACAACTATAAATTATAAACAAATTTTGTAGTACACTTGCAGCAGTGGCCGACCAAATGAAAATTTCCATATCTTGGAAAACTCATGGACATCATATCATCACTTTTTTTTCTTTTTTTTCTTTTTTTTTGAGAAAAATCATATCATCACGTTTGATGCTTCATTTCAAAAAAAAAAAAGAAAAAGAACTGTGGCACATACATGGTGTATTTTAGGCCACAAAGCACTGTAACATTATTTATTACAAATATTATTTTTTTTGTTGGTGAGTTATTACAAATATTATTAAATACAATAAAATGAAGTAATCTCGTGGGGAGCATCATTAGGAGAAATAAAATATGGTCGGATCTTTTTGTTTCCGCCTTTTTAGTGTGGAAAAAAAAAAAAGGCTTGGCTTTTTGCGAGAGTATAGATTCTGTGCCCTTTTACTTTTTTTGTTATTATTAATTTACTGATATTTCTTTTTTAAAAAAATAAAATTAGGAATAAGTAGGTTGCTAAGCTTTGAAGCAAACAAGTTAGTCAAATAATCACCTCAACAACCTAGTGCTGTAGAATCATAATAACAATAATAACAACGCAACTAGAGACACAATTAGTGGATGAAAGCTGTAATAATTCCAAATATTAATCTAAAAGGCACCACAAGAGTCATTTTAAAGAGTAATAATTTAATAAATCTTCCTGCATGCAGCATACTTCCTCGTATTTTTTACGACAGCAATTTACCCAACTTGGCACAAAAGACGGTCAATATCTTATGTTACCAAAATAATAATAATAACAATTTTCGAGCAATAATGTCCCCCCAAAATAAGTTAAAAACTATTTGGATGTCGAAGTAAATTATTAATTTTACTTTGTATACTATTTTTTTAGGAAAGATTTGTTTAATATATTTATTTACAGAAAGTGTTCTCAAGTGAAAAAAAAAAAAAAAAAAAAAAGGCTTTGTTAAAGGCTGTTGGAACTATTGAAAAGTGGGCACAAATTGGCGGTCAAAACAATAGAAGCTTTTCAGATAAGAAATATAATGTTAAATACTGCATGTTTGAACTTCAAACGCGTGATAATCAAAGAAATTGGAATCGTTTTACTGGAAAAAAAAAATGGACATTGAAAAATTAATGCATCTGTGCGCACAAGTAATGTCTTCGAATATGAATATGAAGCAATTCTATCATGCATAGATCAAAAAATTAAGAAAAATAAATGCAAATACAAAGGCAAAAGAAGGAGAAAATAGGTGGATTGCAGAATATAAATAAATAAATAAATAAGATGAATTAAAAGCTTGGGGTACCCCAAAGGAAGGGACGAAACACCTAAAAAAAGGGAGAAAAAGAAAAGGCATGGATGAAATAGTAGATGGCATGCAACAACCAAAAGGTCAGTGTCAAAGAAGATCTAAAGACAGAGGTGGGACCATCTACCACGTTTGCAAAGCACCCATAAGAGCCGACTGCCTTTCCTTCGGAGTACAACGGTCCGCCCCTCACAGCTTAAAAGCTCCCGTTGATAATACCATTCAGAGGTAACAAGCTGTTTAATAGTGTGGTTAGAACTATTTTTTATTATAATACATAAAAATTTTATACTATAATTTTTTTTATTATTACTGTAACATGTGAAAACTTTATATTGTTTATAACCGAAAAAGTGGTTCGGATCACACCAAACACCGTTTAAGTCTAATTAGCAAGAAATTTCAACCACAACTTTAAAAAATTTAAATAAAAACAAAAAATAAAAGATGGATGTAATTAGGCTATTTCACAAATGAGTTTAAACTCAAAATATGAATTCAAAAAGACTGCAATGTATGTGAGAGTTTTATATTGTAACATACTTTTTACTGTACATAATAGTTTGAACTCATTTGTCAAATATAAAAAATGTGTAGTTTTGTTGAGAATATTGTTATAAATCGCCCTAAACTATGTATTCTAATTCAATGTGTTTTCTAAATTATTTCACTAATAAATATATAATTTTTATTAACTAGTGTATTTTGTTAGCATTATGGACGGGTTAGAGTGAGGGATGTTTAAAATGTTTTAAATAGTTTAGGGAATGACATTATCCAATTTTGATATTTAAGAAAGTTCAAATGTATTTATTCTTTTTTATTGATCCAAATAGAAAGACTATGAAAAGGAATAAACAACTAAAAAGACATGGTATTTATCATGATATTCTAGAGAACAAAAGGAACAATACGAAATTCTTAAAAAAATATATAAATATTTATGTTATTGGTAAAAATGAAAATATTGATATCAATGAAAATATTGTTACTTAATTTTTTTGAAAATATTGATATCAGTAGAACTTAGCATAAAATACGAAAAGTTATCTTAAACTATTTTATTTTTAAATAAGACATTAAAAAACTCTAAAATTGTTAATATACATGTTTAGATGATTTTTTCAACTAAATTACTAAATATGTGATTGTTGCGAAATTAATGCAATAGAAACAAAGAACAAAAACATACAGAGAATTTACGTGGAAACCAAAACGAGAAAAAACCACGGGCAGAGGAGAAGAAAATTACTAAACTTGTAAAGATTACAGTGGAGGCGCTAGGGAGGAATTCGCTAATCATAATGCCCTAACGCAATACATTATATAAATAGGTATAGACAAAACCCCATGGGCCAAAATATAAACTAAATGGCCCGACAACAATGGTTCGTACCACGGAGGTGGAGCCCCCGCACCCCCGGCGAGATTAATAGTGGGCTACAGGATCGAGCCTATCGGCCCGATCCCTCCTCTACCAGATTTCATGAAAAATCTCACTTTTGTTTTTCACCATAATTTGTCACATCGCTAGCTTTTTAGGTCGGACCAAACTAAAAATTCGGGTCACTTTACTCTAACAGTGATGAATATGAATTATAAAAAAATGATCATAATATGATTAACGATAAGCACATAATTTTAAATTGAGTTAATTAGTTACAAGTCAACTAATGCAAGTATTTTACATCGATACTTTCATACAAGACAAGAAAATATCAATACCACAAAAGCTTTCAAGAGGCTTAAAAGTATTTGGAATACCTTTTTGGTTTAAACAATATTGATACCAAGACATGAAGTTTGAATAGTTTCTTATATAATTCTAAACACGTCATGCATATGTCTCTTGTTCTCTACCCACCGCTTCTCCATGTATAGCAAATTATGAATTAACCAAATTGCACAAGCTTTGAATTTCATCTGGAAACTGTGAAGGTGCATTGTTGAAGATCTCATATCTACCATGTTCACTATAACGACAACCCCTGTTTTAATTGCTAGTAATTCTAAGATTGGAGTTGATATTTTAAATTACATATCTTCGTGCATGGCGTAAATTAAAAGTTAGATTTATAGCATTGAAAGTAAATTTATGAAAGACTATATTTAAAAATAACTAAATATAACTTGAATTTTATTTCAAATTAATTTAAAAAATTGCATATAAAGTTCAGATTTTTTGTCGATATTTTTGGAAAAATTTTCGTAAAATTTTCAAAAATTTTATCATTTTGCAATACAATTGGTATTTCCGTCAGAAAATTGATATATATCGAAATTTCTATAAAAATTTTTAGATATTCTATGAAAAGGATATGACATCCTTGTTTTCATATCGATACTTTAAAAATACGAAAATATCGACAGAAATATCGACAGAAATTTTTCAATTTTTGATCATTGGTGAATGGTGATTACCATTATTACGTTGTTCAATAAGGTTGAGATGTTGGATGCGAATTATGAGATTATATTGTTTATTTTAATTTTAGGGAAATACTACAATAAAACCCTTTTAAAAGGTCTTATTAATAAGGCTATTTTCTTTTTTAATGAGGTTTTTTTTTTTACCGTTTGATTAAAAATCAAGGGTCTAAAATTATATATAGACATAAACAAAAAAAGATCTAACCACACCTAAGAACATCACTTTTAAGTCGAATAATCACTCAAAAAAATAAAATAAATAAAAACTTTATCTAAAATATTAAAAAAAAATAATTGAAAAAAAAACCTAAAGAAAACAACAATAGTGAACCGATGCTGGTTACCACTATGTTTGCGACTCCGTCGCTGCTCTTGTGATGTCAAAATTCGTCGCCAACCTCGCAACACTGCTTGCAATGAAAGTTCTATTCAACCTACTCTGAAGCTTCTTTTAATCTTTCTCCTTTTAAAAACGGCCGATTTCTTGTTCCTTTTTGACACCGATGACTCGGTCGCGGAGGAGCTCATCTCCTAAGTGCACAACCTTTGCGTCCTTGAACAACTCGTCGCCATCAACTGCTCCGGCTTCGTTGGCTCCGTCCTCCCCACCGACCTTGAGTCCTACTTCTCTAGACGCAAATCCTTTTCAACCACCGTCACACCAAAGCCCAAGCCCAAAGCCTCCTCGCACGCCTCGAATTCTGCTTGCTACGAAATCCACTTGGATGACAAAGTTTTCTTGCCTGCCAAACAAGATCCATCTGGTAAGAAACTGGCTTCCAAGTCCAAATCCAAGTCTAAAGCAAAACCCAAACGTGGATCTTTTCAATCTTCCAATTCCTCTTCCAATAGCAGCTGAGCATGATGGCGAGGCTGTCATGGCCAAGATCGCAATCGCGATGGAATAGTAACCCTCGTTGTTGCCCTAGGTGGATGATGACGTATGGCGACTATATCTGGTGGAATCTATCGTCGGAACCATACCGGCGACGGAGAAGGAGATCTGTTCTTCTCTTTTTTTTAGTTTTTACGTTTATTTTTAAGTAATCTCATATTCTGATTTTTTTTTCTAATTAGCTAATAGTGCACTTGTTTAATTTTAACCATCCAATAAAGATCTAATAAAAAGATCTTATTGATAAGACTTTTAGAGGGTCTTATTATAACTCTATATTATTGTGAAGTCAACAAAATTCTTTGTTATCGTCACATCACATGGGTAGCAACCTATGTATCACTAATGATTATATAATTTTTTCTTTCCAGCAAATAAAAATAATTATTTATGAATAATAATGGCAAGAAAAACATACATCTTATTGGTACTTCTTCATATCTATAAAAAAAGTCCTCTCTCTCATTTTGTTCTATTGCTACCAACCTTCACATCTATGCTTTTCTTTCACCTCATCTTCTTTCACACCTATATCGTCGGCTCTTGTGTATTTGTTTGCTTAGTTTTTATAATCTTTTATTTGTTATATATGACTTATGTATTTGAACTTTATTAGACATCCGATATGTAATAAATTTTAGTTTTTTCTTTATATATTTCTTATTTTAGTAAATTTTTAGTTTGAATTTTTTTCTTCTTTATAATCCTTAATTTGATCAACCTATCCAATCCACCTGAACTTTAATTGGGTGGGTTGCTTTTAAAGTTTAGGTTCATCGGATGAACTAGATTTAAAATTAACCTATTAAACTTTGATTAATTGGGTTGAAAAATCTCATAAATCTACCTAACCCATCAGATGTTCACCCATACCCAAAACTATATGCTTGAAAATGGGGAAAGAAAACACTTCACCCAATGGACCACACCATATTCAATCAGGGCATTGTGACATAACATATGTAATGTTAGTTTAATAAAGGGGCAATTTGTGTCAAATGTTATGGTCGTGCTATGTTTTGGCCGGTTCTTCCTTAATTTTATTCAACCTTAACCCATCCTGCAACACAAAAATTTCAAAAAGTCGCAATACAAATATAACACAATCACCTTATAAGATGACACGACAAGACACAAATTAACCTATGACATGAAACTGACACAAAAATTATACATTTTTATTAATTTTTTTCCACATTATGAAGAATTAAAAATTTATAACCCCCTAAAATATGATAAACATTTGTCAAAAGTAAGCAAAATAAAGTATACAACAATGAGAACAACCATTATGAGACTACAATCATAACAAAGTCTAAAATATATGATGTAATATATGTTTTTTAATGTTATATTTAGGAGCATCGGTTTGAACAAGTTGATTCAAATACTATAATATGTGAAAGTTTTATATTGTTATTGATTCAAATTAAGCCAAATATATGATAAATCTTTTTCATGAATTTCGTGTCATGTTGAGGAGAAGTTGGTTCAACCCGAAATCAATCTCTTTTTGTATGTGTGCGTGCTAAATTTAAGTCAACTCGAATTTGATCTGGATCATTTTTTTCCTGCAATCCTACCTATAAAATTCGTGTTGTTTCTGAATTTTATTATCATATTATGACTTATATTACCCTAAGCTTAATGTAAATTAATCATCTAGAATAGTTTGAACTACAACATTTTTACTACAATTTTATTTTTTCATAAAATTTAAACCATAAAGCAATTTAAAGCAAAGTTTGTGATTAGAACCACAATTTTCAATGAGTCATTAAAGCTAAATGAAACTTTTTTTTTTTGAATTTTTTTAAGAGGCTCCAACCTTTCCCAAAAAACGAAAACCTAATGTTGGGGAGGAAGTAAAGACAAACGGCTAGAGGCTAAGCCAACATAAAATGGACCAACGTTATCTCTTTTACGTGCTTCTGCTGCACGTAGAGGTTGTCCTCCTAGTTATCCATAGTACGTGACGCCAAGTCCCGTTTTCAAGTTCATCAATCTACACACAAAATCCTTGGCACGTGGGAGAAGTGATTTCCTTTTTTTTAATCTCCTTTTTTTAATCACCCATGGTAACTCACGTGGAAGACTAGATTAGAGACACGTGTACGGGTGAAAATAAGTACAAATTATCTATATTTAAACAGGATAATGTATCCGAATCTTGCATCTTATTTTTCTGTCTTCATAAAATTTAACACCTAGCGTGTTATATTTGTTTATTTATATTTCATTGTTTTTCCTATAAAATTCGGAGTTTGTGAGCATGTGAAAGGAGAGACCCTGCAAATTCTTGACAAACTCAGTCCATATACTCAATCAGGGAGACAGCAAGACTGCAAAATCACATTCGCATGTGCTGAGGCCTTTTCATTTTTTCTCATTATTTATTTATTTATTTGTTGTATTTGTATTTGTATATATAAGGTCCGCTTGTTAGTGTTTTTAAAATGGATGAAAATGGTTTTGTTTTGAAAAAATAAAAATTTTTGAAAAATTTTATTGAGAATATTTTTAAATTTTTGCCATGTACAAAAGTATTTGTAAAAGCTCTCCAAATAATACGAAATGGAGTGGTAATAATTAGTTGTTCACATTCATCAGTGGACGTCGATATCGTCAAACCAAAAATAGTTTCTAAAATAAGATTTTTATAAATTTTTGTGAGATAAAGATATGGTAATGAACGTTGTTGTTGTTGTTGTTTTTTTTTTTTTTTTAATTTTTAAATCTTTCTTTTCCTCTCTCTCTCTCTTGCCATTTTAGGGGGCTAGATGAGATTGTCAGTCTAAATGTTGGAGCTTCAAATAAAGTAGTTGATTATACAAAAGTCTAATCAATGTTTATTCACCGTAATAGAAATAATAGTTACATGCGTCCATTGTAACCGGGCGATTTAGGATCTTCTCTAGGTTTTTTAGCACAGTTTTTTTTTTTTTTTAAAAAAAACTTTCCATATGTGTGTTGAGCAATAATGTTAGGGGTATTAATAATGTTTATCACTATAAACTAATAAAAAATGGTCTCACAACATATGCCCTGAAAATAAGACATTATTTTTTATTGTAATATTGCCCAGCATTTTTCATACATTAAGATGGGCATGGACACTTAGCAATTTATTAAGTGGCTTCAAATTTTTTTTTTGTTATAGCATTGTGCCAATATAATACTGGTCGGTTGAAAAAAGACACCCCTCCTATTGCCCGATTCCTAAATGTGCCTTCCAGATCAAAATGGTCCAAATACTGGGGTCCATTTACCCACTGGCGCACCAAATCATATATATATATATATATATATATAAAAGTAAGGTTAGTTATATAATTATATCTCATATTTTTTATAATTTTTTAATTTATTTTTCTATTATAATTTTTTTAAATTTAAAAAACTTGTTTCAATTTTTTCTTATAATCTTTTTCTTAAACTGAATTTATTTTTAAAATACATTTTTCTTCGTAAGAAAATTTTTTGAAAATATTTTGACAAAAAGTTAAGTCATATTTAAATTTTTTTTTTGATGTTTTGTGTTAAGAAGTTTTACGTTTTTAATTATATAAGATATTTTTCATAACTATTTAAAGATAATTGTATCGTTTTGCTTAATTTTTTTATCTATAGGGATAAAATTTAAACAATTTTGTAACATTTAAAAAATATATTTATAGTTTCTAAAAATAAAAAGATAAATCAAGAATAGTTAAAATTAAGAGGTATAATTATATAATTAATTTTATCTATACATTCATATTATAGGGAGAGATATATATGGATTCTTGAAAAATAATCTTTTGTTTTCTTGAAAGTTGAAGCATCCAGAAAGTTAAGAGATTTCCGCGGCATGAGGAATAATGTTGGACCCACCAAACAGAAATAACCGAGGCTTAAGTAATAATGGGGTTATTCATCTAAAAATCACTAACAGCTATTCAACCATATGTAATAAAAGTTGTCTGCAAAAGGCCATGCATTCTTAAACACTCAAGTTCAGTTCCAAGTAACTAGTATCCTATTAAACTCCGTAAATAGTTAGTTAAATCAGCAAGTTCTTGGTCTTAAAGGACAAAAGCTTAGCTAATAGTTAAACATGTCAAATTTGGATAGTGACTATCTGACATCTTCACAGATATTCAAAATTAAAAAAAAAAAGAAGAAAAATATTAGTTATGCACAGACGCAACGTTTGGTGCTTGTCCAGATGCAAATTGCACCATACGAATATTATTTTACAAGATATATAAAAATATAAAGTGGGATTTTCTTGTCGTGGGCAATACATTTGAAAACAAACGGGCAGTTCCAATATGCTTAAGATGGAAACAAATAGAAAGAAACCCAGTGTATAATATTGAGGGAGACAGACATGAAACGTGGGGTGGAGCCCTACTCCCATGTAGGTTTTGTATAAGCAGCTCCTTCATTAACAATATGTGAAATATATAGATATATAATATGTATACATGTGTGTGTGTGTTTTATGACTGTTTGGAGGTGATGCCAGCTGGGATGGAATTGATTGGCATCTTCATCTAATTCTTATAAATTCATTTGTCCAACACAAAAAATAAAAATAAAAAAAATAATAATAATCTACATGCATAAATAGTGATAAAAATAAATAAAAAAAACTAAAACCAAATTTCTCAGAACTTCAACGTGGATAAGCTTTGGGTTATGCGACACCTATGCGCCCATAACTCCCGCTCCTCTTCCTCCTCACACTTGAAAAAAAAAAAATGGTTTCTTTGCCTGTAAGGTTTAAAGCAAATGCTACCTTGTTTTTTCTTTTTCGAAAATCTTTATTTTTCTTTCATTGTTTATAACTTCAGTTACAATAAAAAATTGCAATAATAATGACGACCACGACCACCACCACGACAACCGACACCATGTATATAATGAGAACTTATAGGATTATAGCCAAAAATAGGGAAAATAAAAAGAAATTCTAGGACTCAATAGTTGATTAAATGACATTAAAACACCAATATTCCAATGAAGTTTTAGGTGATGTATCATGCATGTAGTCACTTGTTCGAACGATGGTATGTATTTCTACTGATATGCTAAGAAGTTAAAAACAAAAGATTTATAGAAAAAGATTCATTACATATTATCATTTCCATAAGCGCCAACTACCACTGATTATAAGTTACGGAAGTTTTTCATAAAATCCAATATTCGTCTAAATAATGAAGAAAAAAAATTATATATGAACAGATTAAGCAATGGATTGAGCGTATCAATCTATGCTCCAAAATACGCGTCCAACAAAAATTAAGAAATTAAATTGTGACGTGTACAACAACTCTTTTTTCCCCTTTCTCGGGAAATTTTTAAAAAAAGAGTTAAAAAAATTTGAAATTTGATGAATGACCTCTTTTTTTTTTGCATTAAAAAAAAATTTTTTTTTTAGCATCGAAATTGTTCTATTTTTTTCAGAGAAAAGAGAAAAATGACTGTATCGAAAAGAGGAACCTAACCATAGTAAAAACGAAAAAAACTAAAACTGTTTTGATGGTCAAAAAACTAGTTTTATGATGCTCAAAAATAAAAATAAAAAAAAAAAGACATTTGTCTAAAAAAATTTTTGGGCGGACTAGTTGTCCAACTGCCCTCTTTCTCTCACATCCATATATGTGTATTTGGGTGCCAAAAAAAAAGATCGGATACGTTGTCCCCACTTGAAAGCAAGTTAACGATGGCAAGAATTTTTATGATAGCCCAATTGGGTTGGCTACAACTCTTCTACTTGGTTGCGTTGCACCCATTTCATATGTCGTTTTGAGATGTTATTCCATTTGTTTCACTTCGTGACAGCGTGACTATATATTTTTTTGACGAATAATATATATATATATATATATATACATATATATATATATAAGGCCCCATATTGAATTAGCCTGTGGCGTGTCCTTGTTTAGATCCTGACTGACTTCTATGATTCCATCATGAAAAAGAAAAAAGGATCTTTGCGTATTACCACGAACTAAAATTTCATGAAGATGGTAAGTGGACCCCAATTAGTGGGTTGCATTATAAGAAAAACTACATTTAACGACATATTATTTACAAAATATAATTTTTAAGTGTCATTTAAAAGTACATACAATGACATCTCCAACAAATATGTCGTTAATAATATTTGAAACAATAATTAACGATATCTATAAAATGTCGTATTAAAGGTCTCATTTTAACGACAATAGTTTAGTATCATTAAATTATTTAACGACAAGTAGGATATGTCGTCAAAGCCATGGAGATTCTACGACATCCCTTATAGACGACATCTTGACCAATGTCGT
>CAMOHE010042924.1:0-23727 GCA_946598075.1 Artocarpus hirsutus | reverse complement strand
GATTTTAAAACAGATAAAATGTGAGCGAAAGGCTCAGTAGGACTATATTTGGAAATTATTTAACTTTAAAAGGAGTTGCATAAATCAGGTAAACATATAAAAATGAACTGGAGCAATCAACAAATAAATAATTAAATATGAAATTAAATAAAATATAATCTCACCAAATAATTCAAATAAATCAATCAAAGAGTACCATTTTCCTTTTCTGGGCAAACCATACATGACTCACCACCGTAGTGGCCCAGCTGGGTTTCGGGACCTGCCCCCAAGGTTGTTCACTACACAACCCGATCTCTGAGATGGCATCATGCCCTCGAATATATATATATACATATATCTCTTTGATTCATAACATCTCTTCTTTACCATATATAAACATTTATATTCATTATGAAGTTCACTATGAATATTTCTCAATCAATCATTTGTAAAGATATTTAAATAAAATCATTTCCCAATCTGTCATTGAAAACATTTGATAAAAATCCCTTTTTGGCTTAAATCATTTTGAAGTATGGCTACCAAAGAAAAGGGGTAGAAGTCCTACCTCAACACTCGTGCCAGTGCCCCACACCATAATCCCGGTCCGCTATACGTTAGCTCCGCGGATCCACGCACAAATCCTAAATGCATAGTAACTTAGCTCATTAGCATCTAACCCGAGGTATCCTATGATAGTAAATCATCTCATGGTGTCCTAGTGTGCCATTTAGGTTTATAAAATCATTGTACAAGGTTGAAATTTAAACCAGGGTTCAAAACAGTTTAAAACGGGTGAAAATCACAAAATTTCTCCTAGCTCGGTCGGCCTACCGGTTCCCCTGGTTCGGCCTGCCGGACTGCACAGTTCGGCCTGCCAGAGGAACAGGTTCGGTCGACCGAACATCTTCAGGTTCGGCTTGCCAGTCGGATGAATCCGGCCTGCCGATCCTTTGAATCCGGCCTGCCGAACACGAAGTTCGGCCTGCCGATCTGGAAAAATTCTAGAAATTTTCCAAGCACGGGTCTCGGCATTCCGAATTCAAATCTTCAAATCTAACCTGTTTTCTCAATTCCCAGGCATGGATAATCATCATAAACAATAGAAAATCATAATAGAACACTCTTGAATGAATTAAAACAAGTTTTAAACAAGATTTTTACAAAAATCTGAAAATAGAGGAAAAATGAAAAATCTTGATTCTAATCCGTTTTTGATGAAATGAAGTTTACATTCTAGCTAATCTAAGTCCATCTAACTTAGATTGAAGCTTTTCTAGGCTTAGAAACTCTAAAATTTCAAAATGCAAGAAAATCTTGAAAAATAGAAAAACTTTGAGTTTTAAAATCTAACCTCGAATCAAAGCTTGAAAACGTTGTTTTTGTTGTTGAATCTTGTTCCCGAGCCTTCGATCTCCTAGCCCGAAGCTTGAAAACGTAATTTGTTTCAAAAATTTTGAGAGAGAAAGAGAGAAAATGAGAGTGAACCGAGAGAAACGAGAGAGAGAGAAGAGAGAGAGAGAGGTGAGCGTGAGAAATGAAGAGAGAGAGGAAAAAGTGAAATAAATAGAAGAAGAGAGAGAAAAGTAGTTGCACAAAGCTGTGAGCAACTACACACTATTTTCAAATCAAATTATTTTATTAAAACTTAAATTAATAATCAAAAACAATTTAGAATAATTTAAAAATCATAAAAAGTAATTATCACAAGGTTTCCACAAAAGTAATCAAATTAAGTTTAAAACACTTATCATGGCACACTAATTCACCATTTAACATTCTAATTTCATTTAATTAACTTTAGGGTGTTACAGATAGCTACCAGAGGCATGCTTCCATCATACATCCACCTCCAGAAGAGCTTTCTTTAGTCAATTTGCCATACCCGTTCATGAAGTACTCAATGGATGTTGTCGGACAGTTTCCTCTAGCTCCTGGACAAGTGAAGTATTTGCTCGTCCTCTCCGACTACTTCTCCAAATGGGTCGAAGCTGAAGCCTTTGCGGATGTTAAATAACTAGACGTCGAAAGATTTATTTAGAGGAACATCATCTACCGATTTAGAGTCCCACGAGAGATAGTCATCGACAATGGCTCTCAATTTGTTTCATCATCCTTCAGGAATTTTTGTCAAGATTGAAAAATTATTTTAAGTTTCTCAACACCAAGATACCTGCAAGGAAACGGACAAGCTGAAGCAACGAATAAGACGATAGTAAAAAATCTAAAGAAGAAACTCGAAGCAAGAAAAGGACGATGGGTCGAGAAACTCCTGATGGTATTGTGGGCTTATCGAACCACTCCAAGGAGGGCAACTGGCGAATCGCCTTTTTCGCTAGTGTATGGAACAGAAGCCGTTATTCCCGCTGAGATAGTTGCATCGGACCTGCGAGTCGATTACTCTTTGCTGAACAAAGCAAAGAACGATGAAATGATGTAGGATACGCTAGACCTCACCGAAGAAAAGAGAGACAGAGCTTTCTATCGCCTTGGGTGGTACCAGCAAGTAGCAGCCAGGTATTATAACAGAAAGGTCAAGCCTAGAAGATTTGTCGAAGGAGAACTCATGCTCAGGAAAGTCTTCCAAAATACCAAAGAAGCCAACGCTAGAAAATTAGTGGCTAATTAGGAAGGACCCTATTGAATACGGTTGATGGTTCGGGAAGGAGTTTACAAACTCGAGAGACTGGATGGATCCTACAAAACAAAAAGCTAAAATGCAAATCATTTGAGGAAGTACTATCTATAATGTTTTGATTCTACTTTTTCCATGTAATTGAACTATGTTTGACTTGATTCCCGTACAAGGGATACATAGGCAGCTCGTTTACGTTATAAACGAGTGCAGTCGCTTTATTATTTTAAATTTTATACCTCAATAAATTGACGAATTTTTTGAGTTTTATTTTCAAGAATAAGTACTTAGTTTTTGCAACTTCAGACTCGATCAGATCGATTCGAACCCAATGCCATCTTCATGGCCAACATCGGACTTGACCAGATCGATCCGAACTCTTAGACGCCATCTTCATGGCCAACATCAGACTCGACAAGATCGATCTGAACTCTCAAATGCCATCTTCATGGCCAACATCGGACTCGACTAGATCGATCTGAACTCTCAGACGCCATCTTCATGGCCAACATCAGACTCGACCAGATCGATTCAAACTCTCAGACGTCATCTTCATGACAAACTTTGGACTTGACCAGATTGATCCAAATTCACCCAACATCATTTTCATGTCTTAATTTTTGCTTCGTCTACATCGACCCAAATCCTACTGGTCGATCCGAACTAATGGAGCAATTGTTTTAGTTGCAATTTTTAATCCACTTAATCATTTCAGTGAGTACAACATACGCTTCATTCGTAATTCGAACTGATTTCATCTAGCCTAATAGGTTGCGAACTTCGTTTATTATTCGATTGATTCTCTGTCAGTTAAAGATCAAGATCTCTGATACACAATGACACAAAAAGCATAAATCTAAAGTGATTATGAAAATTCTAAAAGTACAGTTTTGAATTTTCCAACTGTTAAATCGAAGTTTCTCTTGAACAAAATAAAATTGTTCAAAAAAAAAACAAGGATTGTTTGAATTTAAATTCTCTCACAATTCCCTTCCCTCAGCTAGCTGATCGCCTTCGGGCTCGTTTGTCTCAAGGGTCGAGTGATCAGTGACTTCGACAGATGGAATCCCTACAGCTTTAGACTCAGGAGCAGGGGGCTCGACGATGACGTCTTCATGGTCAGATTCGACTTCAACAACCTAATCGTCCGTCGACAGCACATCCTGGAGCTCCTTTATCTCCTCGACGATTGCATTGATGCTAAGCTTGCTCGATTTGAATTCGATCAAGGCCTCAAGTCGTGCCTTGAAGGAAGAGGTACCGTAGACCTCGAGCAGCTGCTCCTTTATCTCTTCAATATCCTTGTCTTTCGAGGATATCTTCTCTTTTAAACCTTCATTTTCTCCTTCTAAAAGCCAAACTTTGCTCGATAGGTTCAACACCTTGTTGTTTGCCCTATTTAGCGCATCGACAGCATCGTTAAGCTCCCTCTGTTTGCTCTCCATCTGTGACTTCATCTCTTCGAGCTTTTCCCTAAGCTCTTTTACCTTCGACGTCTCCCTTTCAAGTTTGTGCACTGCCTTGTTCGCAAAAAGATTGTGGAACATGAGAGCCTGCATATTTACAAAGTTGTTGCGTTAGTCGCTTCGAACGAACCCATAGAATTTCATAAAAATTACGATTTTACCTATCCCAACGCAGCAGCCGACTCATTGTACAGCAATGTAAATGGTTTCCCCCCAAAGACCTCCTCGTCTTTATTGAAATAGAAGTTGACTGCAGCTCTTGTCGCAACCTCCCTGTCTTGAAGAATGCTGACGTCATCTGGGACGTCCAACGTCTTCTCCGAAGCTGACCTTTGGACATCTTCGGTTGAAGCAGGAGGCTCCGTTCCTTTCCTTTTCTTCAACGGAGGGGGTTGAATATCAAACGGTGGAGGAGGAGGCAGTTCAGACTGTTCGACAGGCAGCATCGACTCCTTTGGTGCTGACGATTCGCCAGTTTTGGTTCGTCTTTTCTTCGATTTCTTGTCTACTAGTTTTTTTCTTCCTCATCTCACCCAAAGGAGGTAATGTTACCTTCATGGCTGATAAAGCGGCTTCTGCGAGATGAACGTCTTCGTCAGATAGTGGGGTAATAAATTTGGACAGACCGTATAGCCGCTGAAGTGCACCGCGGCATACGAAGACCCAATCGACTCATTTTGGAAATCGAATAGGAATATCTGAAGGAATGTTATTGAAATTCTTCCAAATTGACGACTTCCTAAGTCGATCAGGTTTTGAGATTTCAGCCCAAGTCCGATCCTTTAATGCGAGCAGTGCTTGAAGTTTTGATTTGAACCTCTCGCCAATTGGAGCTGGGTGGTTTAGCTCGTAATCTGCAAAAAGGAAATATACTTGAGATTAGTTGGAATTACTGTTTGAAATAGTCTCATGGATCGAAACTCACCAATATGACCGAAAGCAAATGGAAAAGGGATTTGGGTAGTAAGCTTGAAAGAATTGTGATTGATTGACATGAAGAAGTATCGTTCTTCCCAATGTCTATCCGCATTAGCAAACTCCCCTATAAGTTGCTTTGACTGTCGATAAACAAAGTAAAATCGACTAGGGTTTTTACTATTTGGCTTTAAATAATAACATCAAAGAAAGTCGAATATGTCGAAGTCTATTTTAGCCTCTTCGATTAAAATGATCAATGTTATTAGAAGCTGGACTCCGTTCGGCGTTAGCTGCGTCATAGAAACATCGAAATGACCGACAGTCTCTAATATGAATTCAGGGATCAACAATCGGAGACCGAGCTCGAACCATTTACTGTACATGCAAAACCAGTTGTCGTTTTGAGTGTCAGCCCATTCACCCGGATAAGGGAGTCGAATCTCTACGGCAGGTGGAACCCCGTACTTCACCCTTATCGATTGGAGGTCCAACTCTGTCAAAACAGACTCTGGGTTCTTCGTAAAAAATGATACCCCTTTGGTTGGGGAGACGTACTTCCTTGTTTTGATTGGATCGACATCGTCAATTCTCCTCGAGGGCCCAGCTGGTTGGTTTGTTTCTGTCCCTCGGCTCGATGCTTCGTCGATCTCAGCCCTAGACATCCTTGTGCTCGATTCGATCAGGTTTTGCTGATGAATCATTTCATCCACTTCCCTTTCGTCGTTACTCGACCAAGGATCATCTCCACCATTGGAGCTTGAAGTAATGGCCACTGACTTTGACATTTATATGAAACACAATTGCTGAAAGAAATCTAGGGTTTCTAAGATCAAAAAGGATACAGGACCCTAAAACCTAAGAACTTCAAACAGTTCTTGAATCCTTTATGGTCGATACAGCCAAACAGTCCTAGCAGTCACTGATTTTCTTAGGAAAATGTTGCGTGTTTAGCATCAAAATGCTCAGAATCAGGAGAAGAACAAGATTATGAAAGGAAAATTGCAAGAAACAGATGAAAAAGAAAAAAATCTTGCCTAAAGAATCTAAAGGAACTGAGGAAAAACAGAAAAAAATCGCCCTAGAAGTCCAAGAGAGAGAAACTGGAAATCTGAAAAAGAGAAATGGATTGAAGGAAAAGGACAGAGATGCATTATGTACCTACCAGAGCACCACTTCGACGGTTAGGATCACTTCAGATCAATTTGATCCAAAGGCTAAGGTTATGCATCCGTTCGGCTTCCTGCTCAAACAAAGGCAGTGCCTTTTCGAATCCGACACATACGTTAGCATCGCTGTGATTATTAATGAATCGCCAATGGCGTGTCGACACATGTTGCGGTAAATTAATTGTCACGATTTTCCAAGAGAAAGTCATGATTTTGGCACAAGTGAAGAGACGTCCAAGTCACGTGCAGTCGATTTCAAAATCGGATCTTCACTCATGTAGTCTATAACATGAGACTAAGGAGTGGGGGGCTAACTGTTGGGGTACAATTTGGACAGGCCCAAATTGACCATGGGCCCTGGCGGCCCAACAATGTTGATCAAACGACTCAAACAGGTCGCACGATCGAATCGATTATTCGATTCGTTCGTTGTAATTGGTTCCTCGAACCGACTATTCGATTCTTTCAGAGTACCGTTCATCCTGATCGTTCGTATCGGTTTGACGAATAGCACGTTCTAACGGTTAACACATGTTAAGTACAAGACCAGAATATGAGGAAGTAGTGGTTTCTGCAGCAAATCATCAACCGACATGTGTCCCAGTATCACAGTTATTTACGAAGCATTACTCCACTCCACCTGACGGTTAGTGTCCACGTTTCAATTCCATAGTCTATATATAGGGGAAAGGTAGCTTCAAAAGGGGGGACACAGAAAAAGAGATACAAACACTCTGCCTGATTATTTTCTCATTTATTCCAACTTTCTTGTAGCATTGCAATTTGTACGAAGAAAACTTGATAGTGAACTACAGTGGATGTAGCTCTTCATTAACAGAGTGAACCACTATAAATCTGGCATGTTCTTTTATTTCTGTTTTATTTCTTTCATTTAATTCTAATCTTGTGTTTATATCTGAGTAGACAGGTCCATCTAACGGTGATTTGAGGGCCCAAGTTCCTGGTTACTTGATTTGGTATTTCAACAATTTAATTGTAGGAAAACCCGTCTACAAAAACTAGTGTTTCAATGACAATTTTTAAAGTAAGCTTACACAGTGGTTTTTAATGAAAACTGTCGTATAATAGTTAGGTTTTTTCTATAGCTTACTCGATAGTTTTGTTAAAAACTATCATGTAAGATTATAGCTTACACATCGATTTTTAACAAAACTGTCATATAAGCTTAGTTTAAATTTTAAATAGGAGATTCTTGCTAAACTTCTTCTTTCAAATTTTAAATGAAAATATTTAGGTTTTTCATTAATTTCAGCTTAGTTTAAATTTCAACGGGTGCAAAAAATCAAAATTATCCAAAAATCAAATCCCTCTCCCTCCCTTTTTCTCTCCCTCTCATTTCCTTGCTTCTGTCACTCTCTCTTATCAATACAAAAAACCGAAATACATTTATAAATATATATAATCATAAGTTTTCCTCACATTTTTCATCTGTGGCATTAGCCTCTCCGCACCTACATTATTCAAATATACAATTGTACACATAGTTATATTCATATATATAGCGCATATATATATTTGTGCTTTAATATCGAGACTGGACGTCTCCTCTTGGAATCTGCAAGGGGTTTTGGGCGTTGTTTAGAAACGATTTTTAGGATGTGGAGGAAAAAACGAGATCCAACTATTATTGGATGCGAAAGGAGATCTTCATGAGTCGAACGACACAATCTAGGTTTGTGATGGGCAATAACGGGGAGGACGAATGGAGAAGGCAACCTAGGTTCTCAGGGTTGGAATGACTTATGAGCTTTGAATACTTTGAGACATTCATCATAATCAAAATCAAAGAATCAATGCATTAATCTCTACTGGATTTTTCTCTACTTTTATTGTATGTGTTGCATAAATGAATAAAAATATTGTATAAAATAACCTTTTTTTTTCTTTCGCTCTTTTTTTTTTTGAAGGCTTTTGACTACGTTATAGTACAATATAGAAGTTAATATATGTATATACATATATATACATATATAGTGTGCTTTAATTTAGTTAATTTATGGTTGATTATATTGTTGTTGTATGTAATCGTAATAATGATCATGCTTTTTTTTTCCGAATTCAATTCGCTTATACGAGGAAACATTATAAATGAGTTTGAATATAGTCCACAAAAAATCATAGAAGCAGATTATTTTCTTTTCTTGTTTTTAACTAAAGCTTACGCGATGGTTTTTTGGAAAAATCGTCGTGTAAGTTATCAGCCACACCAACCGAAACAGCAGTTTTCACTAAAAATGTCATGTAACCTTTATTTTATACGACAGTTTTCAAATAAAACCATTATTAGTGATGTGCCCTAGGCCAATTATGTAATGACCACATATTGATTTCATTACATTTGTATTTTATTAATAAAGAGGCATTTTCATTATTGTTTTTTATTCTAATTCTATGAATAGTTAATTCTACCTAAGGTCATCAAGTATGTGACTTGATAGTAAAACTCTTAGGTGAAAATTGAATTATATTCTAAATTATCCCTAGTCGGTCATTATTATTGGGATAATAATGAATGAAGACTAGTATAAAATTTGACTGATGATTATGTTTTACTAATCATGTGTATGAGATTCTAAGTCAACTCATAGATACATACTTGAAAAATGATGTATTGGATTAACCCGCTATGAGAATACTGCATGGATAATTGTTATAAGTGATTCTCATCACAATAGTATTATCCTAGTCCTTTGACTTGAAATCACCATGGTTTCCTACATGACAAGTTCTATATTTTGACACAATCTAACATTATCTTCAACAGGATGATGAAATGGATTGTTGTTGGATATAGAGTGAATCATGTGAGGAATATGAGTGATTAAGAAGGAATTTATCCCTCATTTATTATGAGAAAGATATCTATTGGCCCCTCGATAAGTTAGACTGAAGAAAAATGTATGGCCATACTGGAATGAATTGATAAGGGTTATCAATATCAGTTTACTTAAGATTGAGAAATAATATGATTAAATAGTATAAGGATGACATAAACCATGCCTTATGTTTAATCAAGGTATCTAGTGACAAAAGGACTTTAATACTTATTGTAGATTAGGTTATGTCAAATTATTGACATTCGCATAACTTGGGTAATCATAATGTCTTGTTAGAGGCCGCTTATGATTTGTGGGCCAGAAACAAAATTTCAAGCCCACTACCAACGTTATGTGAACCTATAAGGTCGCACACTTAGAACAGACCAAGAACGAATTTTGGGTTAACTATGTCTAGGTTCGATGAACCTGATAATGTCCAGATTCGATGTATTAGATATGTCTAGGTTCATTGAATCTGACATTGTCTAGATTATTTGAATCATATTTGAATTACAGACATTATCTAGATTTTCTGAATCATATTCGAATTACAATTTACCCTAGTTAAAATCTGACTCTATCTCAAAATCAATAGATATATATATATCTGTTTTAGGGTTTCTAGTCGAATTAAGAAGAGAAAAGGCATTCTCTCATTCAAAAAAGGCAAAAGACATCAAAACCCTAAAATTAGAAAGAGTAATTTAACGCAAAAGAGATGGTGCTAGCACACCAATTCGTTTTTAAGAGAGAGTCTGTTCGTGTGGATACCTACATGGATCCTACGAGGGTTTTGTGAGAATTAATTTTTAATTTTTCGCTATGTATTTGAATCACAAAATCCAACAAAACCCAACAATTATCGTGTAAGATGTGTATAAAACACCCCTTGCCTCACAAAAACCAACAATCTACGACGCTTTTTCTATCTTTTGTATCATGACAGACAATTACATGACGTTTTTATCATCGTGAAAAGTTATACATGACATTTTAACCATCATGGAATATATAATTTTTAGTAGTGGTTAAATTAGATTTAATTTGTTGTTTATAGCATCATAAGTTAATTTCCCAGGAGTTTAATAAAAATTTTAAAATTCTGTTGTGTTACTGAATTGATTTTTCCAATAATTAGTATCAAAGAAAGCTCATAATGATGCTATAGACATATATTATGTGATCTAATTCTCACTTCTTATGAATTGAATTAATATTTTAGAGAGATGACACTCTAGGATTTCTATATGTGTAAGGAATATTAATTATTTGTTATCATGTGAATGTATAGTGAATGGTAATTAATTATTAATTGTTAATAAATTTAATTATTATTGTTTATGGTTCCTTAGAGGGTAGAAAATTATATCTAAGATTTATCCATAGAATTGTAATTGTAATAGGATACAGTCTATTATCATCGCTTATAATTTATTGCCTTTTTAAAATTCATGACCGAAATGGTCTAGGGGTTTCTATGTAATTTAATTCTATGAAGAGAATTACAGAAGATGGAGCATTCTATTAGAGATTTTGAATTTAATTTTCTAAATTCTTCTGCATTTTGAATTTTCTAGGTTCATATATGTTCTGCCTACATGTAATGTGTGGAGTTTACAGAACCTGTGCGAGACTACATATTTTTCCTCTGCCTATTTCGATGGAATCACACTGAAGGGATTTGATGTTTCCTTGTCCGTGATTTCGTGGCCATATGAGCCATAAGAAAAGGAGAAAAGCAGCACCTATTATGGATGTTGCTAGAGTACAAGTGGGCCAGCAATTAAGTAAAAGTTGACCCGTAGTATTTTTGAAAAGCCCATGTATAAATAATAATAATAATAATAATAATAATAATAATAATAATAATAACAATAACAATAATAGCAATTAATAATTTAAATAAAGGTATATTATTATGTTATTATTATTTAAATAATTTTATTAATTTTTCTAATTGAAGAAAGATTATGGTAAAATTATTTGGAGTCCGGAAATTTTAATTTTGATCTGTTGTCATAAAAAAGAAGATTAAGGGTAAATAAAATCTTAAGTTTGAATGGGATTCAAATAGCTAGAATTGAATTTTTGTAATTAAATTTAGAAAGCTAGATTTTATTTGGATAAGATGTAGATTTTGAATTTAAATCTAGGGTAGTTGCCAAATCTCTAACCATAGGTAAAAGTCATAAATGGATAAATATTATCTATTTTGATTTGGGTGATTACCAAATTCTTTATCTTTGTGGAAAAATTATAAAAAAATAATTCTATTAATTTTATTAGAGAAAATTATAGATTAAAATTATTTAAAATTTTTTATTAATTTTTGGTTGAAAGAAAATTATAGGTAAAATTATTTAAATAATTTTATTAATTTTCTTGAGAAGAAATTTGTGGGTAAATTATTTTTGAAACTAAGGGAAATAATTTGACCTACTATGGTCAAATTGTAATGCAAAAATCCTTAATAACAATTCTAGAAATTTTATTGGAAAATCAGAGGATTTGAAGACAACACATGGAGGAGAGACAAAAGTAAAGGCCGATTATATGTTTTGGTTTATTTTTGTTTTTTTTTTTATTTTCTTTTCTCTTAGGTGGATCCTTAATGTTCGGGCGATTTATTCATATTGCTTGTTGTTATGCTTGATGACATGCTTAATGTCATGCTTGTTTGCTTTATGATATGATTTGTCATATGTTTGATAACATGTCATGTAGCATAGGGTATGCCACTCATAAAATTGTTCATGCATATTTGTAAAAATCTTGTTTGAAATTATTAAGTGGGTGAAGATTTTTAGTTAAAACCCACAGTCTCTATTGTTGGTCCATATGTGAAACCAAGTAATGCCGACCCCGAGGAAGGTTTGTTTATCATCGGCGGTATACTAGATTGGACTTCCAATAGTAAGATATCTGTGGGCATGATTCATGGTTGTATGCCCTTAGGTGGAAATTTATGGGTCTTGGATCGTAAAATATAAACAATGGTTATATACCTAAGACAAATTTAATTATTGACCCTTCTGAGGAGCTCTGTTGATTAAATTCATGACCAAATAAGAGGTAGTTAGAAGGTATATACTAATTAGATGGGATCCGTGTTATAGGCTAGTTTGTGTTTGACTACCTTGAGGTAGCTGACATGAACCGAGATAGGAATAATCACAGTAATGTATGTGTTTTCAAGATTTTTCACATAGAATACTTGCATTATTATATGTTTATATTACTAATTGTTGTTATGTTTGCTTATTATTGATACATGTTATATAGTTATTTTACAAAAATGTCACTTAGCATATTATATATGATACTTAATAAAGACCTTAACATGTAGAACTTTAATGATTGGAAAGGAACCTAATATGCAAGAAAGAGAGATATGTACTGAACAAAACTTGCAAATCAGAACCTAAAGGCATTGATCCTAACTAGCAAGATTCTAATTGAGATGGCATGTTATTATAGAGAACAATTTAGGTGATTTCCAAGAGTAACATGAAGATTAAATGACTCCTAAGTAGATCATTGATACGCTAAAGGATACGTTTATAGACTAAGTTCTCTTGGTCAAACGAATAGTTATCCTGAATCTCATGAATTGAAAGTAGGAGTCTATAATTACTATTTAGGAACATGTATGCCTATTATGATTGGCTATTTGATTAACTCTTAATCAAATGGAGTCAACATATATGGTAATACCTAAACAGAGATGATGTTTAGAACTTTGTTAAAGGACTTATCTTTGACATCAATAATAAATAATCTGTAAGCTTTTTGAGACTATGCTTAAAAACTATTCAAATGGTGTTGGGACATTGGTAGTTACTAGTTTTTCTAAATCTTAGTAATAGGATAGGTTAGAAAAATAGGCAGAAATAAACTAATAAGAAGGATCTGGAGAGAGCTAAGTGCTTTTACTATGAGAAGGTAGGTTACTTCAAAAGGGATTACAAGGATCTCTTAGCCTGAGAGGCACAAAGAGCCATGGATGATCTCTTGTACATTGAAGTTTGATTAGTAGAAGATTCTAAGGACTCAAGGTCAAAGATTCTGGAGCCACTAATCATGTGTGTGTTTATGTGCATATGAAATGATAAGTCTACTTGACATGAGTTTCACGTTGATGATGGGTGTAATGTTTAAGTAAAGTAGTAGGAGAAGTACATCTTTATTTTATGATAGTTTTTAATAAACATTTACTTTATTAAACTATACTAGTACACACTACTTTACACCTAACCTCTTTTTTAAATCTAGAAGGGCAAATATTTCTAAATCTAATAGAACATATCTTTGGCACTTACGATTAGGTCATACAAGCCTTAACAAGATATGAACGTTGATAATGTTTGTTCTTCTAAGTTATTGGGGGTAGAAAAGTTATCAAAGTCAGTCTTGGTTGGAGGGCAAAATGACCAAAGGGCCTTTTAGACTAAAGGAAATCGGGTCGAAGAGGTCCTAGACTTAGTGCACATGGATGTTTGTGATCACATAAACCCGTTGGCACATGGAGAAGAAATTGGGTAGACCTATAAGGTCACTTTGATTAGATCGAGATAAAGATTACCTCTCCAAGAAGTTTAGAAGACATTTATTATAGAATGGGATTCTCTTTCATTTCACTAAACTAGAACCCACAACAGAATGGTGTAGCAAAAAAAAAAAAAGAAAGAAAGAAATATAACCCTCTTAAACATAGTATGGTCTGTGATGAATTATGCAACATCACCCATATTCTTTTTAGGGATATGTACTATAAATTGCATGTTATCTTCTAAATGATATTCTAATTAAAGTAGTTCTTGAGGCTCGAGACCCATCTTAGATAAGAAAGCTCAGACATTAGAATCTTATTCAGAGTTTGCATATTTGTAGGATATCTTAGAGGGATAAAAGTGTTAGATCAGTGCCCTAACGATTAAATGATGTAATAGTTTTTAAGACATTTAATCAATAAAAATTATTATTTTACCTATATATCAAATATTGTCCTCTTTATGTCCATTTATATTGAATGTATGATAAGCAAATAAAAATTTAAGACTATTAATCTAAACCATTGGGATCGTGCATAAGATGGATAGATTATGTAGACCATGCAAATCATAAGGTGATAATCTTAACATAAAGGTCTACAATTGAGGGGAATAAAGTTTGACACTTTATTCATGCTAAGTTTATTATGTTGTCTACATCCCAATGGGAGATGACTTGTGTTGATTATCGAAGTGGGCTCCACGAGTGGAGACATTAATATATTGTTATTTGTAATGATATATTGGATTGGGACTAAAGATTAATTGATTTGATTAATGATTTCATTTGAATAAATCAATTCACTTTAAACATATATATGTGTTACATCTTAATCCTGAAATGAATCAATGAGTCCGTATTATTGAGTTGTGTCTTTTGATGTACCAACGGGTGACATCTTGAATTAATTAAAGGCGCACACACCGGTACGTTGAGGACATAACTCTTTAATGGCATAGACTCGTTATTCATAGATATAGAATCTATAGTTCTTTGTAGACTTAATAATATCTTCTTACTAGAGTGCTCAACTATGTAAATGCAATTGTGTAACTAAATAGTTCACTATTTGTATGTTCACAAGTATTCCAATGTTGAGATAATAGAACACAAGAAAAATATAATTAGGAAGGTAAAACGGAATTTATCATTAAACCGATTGTGGATATCCTATACGGACATTGCCCATCATGGTATGTCATAGACAGAAAACTTATTGGAGTTTCAAAATTTGTATATAGTTCAAGAGTGCAGCTTCGAGCTTTTAGTGGAAAACCTTTAAAGTAGATAATTGTAAAATGAAAGTGTCAGGAACACGTCATTTTATAATTATAGAAGCATGATCAATATACATTCATGGGGTTCCATTTGCTAGCTTACACATTTTCCTGTAACGATACAATGTATTAGTTTATTAGCTAAATTAATTATACTAAATAAGTTCAAAATAAATGCATTGAATTATTTGTATCTTTTTTTTTATATGGGATTATTAATATATGACTAATTTAATCAGGTAACTTAAACATTGGGTTATTAAAATTAAAACTGACACTCTATGAGGTGCCCTAAGGAATAAATATTGAAATTGTATTTATGAAATTTTTTGAGAAATAAATAATGATGCGAATATTTCATGTATTAATAATGCCCCTCGTATTGCTTTCATATTAATGATTATATATTAGTAAACATGTGATTCTTGATTATTAGAATCAAATCTTGGAATTGGGCATATGTAGGATTTATATGTAGAAATATCCAATTCAAAAATTAATAGTCTAAAATTATATAGTCTGCAGTTTATATATAGAATTGGATACTCTAAACTTGATAAGATTGTAATTAAGAAGGATGCTTATCTTAGTCGTTAGAGCAGATTGACTTCATAGTAGACATATGGGTATGGTAGACCTATTGGTGGTTACACTAGACTGGATCTAAAGATGAGTTGATTTAATAATAATTCTATTGAACTTAAATTAATTATCTTTGATAATCATTTATGTGTCATCTTAATCCTGAAGTGGATTCATGACTCCATGTTTGTAACTTGTATCTTTTCGTATGCTAAAAGCAGGAGTTCCAATGAACGAAGGTTGTATTGTCGATGTGTTGGAGATCCAACCTATATTTGATGAAAGCATAATCTATAGACATAGAATATATAGCTCTCTAACAAAGAGTTAATGCTATCCTTTTAAAGGCATTACTCTAGTATTGGAAAATATAACAAGGCCTTGGTCATCTGGATACATTTGGTAACTAGATGAAATTCCTTTTTATTTGTGTTATAAAAATGAATTTTCTAATGGTGAAATAATAAAAGTTTGAGATAAAATAATCGAAAGGTAAAACAGAACTAAGTTTTTCATCCTATTATAGGTAACCTATGGGAATACACATAATATAAAAGGTCATAGATAACACTTATATTTAAGGAGTCTTGTAGTATGATATATTATCAAAAGTGAAACTTCTAGTCTTTAATGGAGTGACACTAAAGTTAATAATTAAATGAGTAATTAATTAGGGATTAATTAATTTATTATTATTGGAGCTTGATATTATATGTCCATCAGATCCAATGGTAGCTCACAAATTCTTTTACGATAGATTGGATAAACATAGATTACCATAGGTAAGACAGAAGTACATATAATTCAAGCCATCTGACCTGATGGGGAGAGTAGGCCTCAATCTGGTTGGACAACTAGTGGGCGCAGGCCTACTAGGGTAATCACTAATATCTACATAGTTTCTAGAAGAATCAATTATTTCATTAATTTTGGAAAATAACTAATCAAATTGGTAATTAGGTTTTGGATAATTAATTATTTAAAATTTATACTTGAATAATTAATTTTTATCCTAGTTGAATTTGAATTATGGATAATTAATAATTATTCACTATTATTTAAATTATATTATTATTTTAAATAATAGAATTCTAATTAACATTGAATTTTTTGAATTGGAGTTATCCTGAATGATGCAAATAATACAAAAACCTACACTGTGATTATTTGAATTTTAGAGATAACTCTCCTTGTGGGTGGCGCCAACTTCAAGGGAGAAGAGAGAAAAAATTCTCTTCTCATCCTTAAGGAATTATGACTCCTCCTTCTACTTCTTAAGTAGAGATTTGAGATTGATATAGTGCAATTTTTAGAAAGTAGAGATTTGATCACCCCCGTTTAGTGTTTATAGTTCTTCTAGCACATAGTCTAGTTAGAGGAGTTTAGATATGGTGGAGATTTGCTGAGTTGTACCTACACACACAATAACCTAAAGGAAGAGAATAGCATTAAAAATCTGACAATAGAGATTTGTTCTTAAAGAATTATTCTGTCAGAAGTGTTGTTTCAAGTCTCTAATTGGTACGTTAAATTGGATTTCATTTATTGTTTATAGGCTTATGAGTTAGTTTCTTGGGTGATTGATAAAATTTTTAAAAATTTTGTTGAGTCACCAAACCAATTTTTCCAACACATTCCACACTAGGCAGGATCGGTAGGCCAATGACAAGGTCCGATTGACCAGATCAACACATACTAGCAGTCCGGTTATGTGAACCCTATGGCCACTGAGCATAACTTAAGTTATTCGCTTAATGCATTTTGACATAGATTTGAGGCCTAGTTACAAATTTAGAAGCCCTATATAAGTAGAATTGATCCTTTACCAGCCATGATAAATAGGAAGCTTATTCCTATTCTTAATTAAATCACTTGAGAAATTTAGAAAGAATATTCTAGAGAGAGAAACTTTGAAACTCTCATAAAATTATTTTTCAACATTAAGAACTATAATTCTTGGTTTTCTCTTATGGTTGGAAGGAGGCGTTACCAAGAGGAGAATTGAATGACGTATGTTGGCTAGCGTTCCATTCGTGGAAAAGAGAATAGCAAAGGAAACCGGTTGGTTGAAGCTTTTTTGGACACGATTCTTGTATGGCAATTTTGCAAAATAAATTTTTACTAGAAGTGTGGTTTCTGATTTGCTAAGATACGATTATATTTGGTTAATTTATGATACATAGCTTGACTAACTCATTTTACAAAATAAGCTTTTATTAATTTTTTAAAAAATTCTATTGCATACTCGATTTCCAACACTAACACCATCAAATGTAAGTATACGTTGTATATTTCGTTATAATGAGTGTATGAAGTTGCAAGTGCATATTTGGAGAAGCAATTTAAAAAGCTTGGAAGGAGATTAAAATGTAAATATGTTTTGCTATATCTTAAGCACCATTATGTTGTAAGAGATTGCAGACTAAAATGTATTATAATGGATTGGCAGTTTTGATGAGGAAAAGGACTCCAAGAGCATGAAAATTAAAAAAACCTATATTTTGTTTTGTAGTGCATATCTAGTTGTTTATGGAACCATACACAATAAGGTATGTTGATAGGCATAGGTAGGCTCATTCGTATAAGCAATCACCATTAGCATTTAGAGAATGATGAAAGATGAGACATATTAAGCTTATGGTGCTAGAGCAGCGAGTTAAGCCACATTTCTAAAATATTGCTTTGGAAATAGCCAAGATAAGGTCATTATGAAGATTGCTGTGGATATATGTTGAGAACTCACTATCAAAAGACGGCTTGTAGTATAGCCAAATGCAAAACTAAATAGCAAACATATAGATGATTTGGATCAAGCATCCAAAAGTTACTAGACTAAGTTCCCTATGGTATTTTTAAGATAAGACATACACTCTTAGAGAGAGAACTCCACCGTAGCATGTATTTGTATGAAACCTTGCTACTTCATTCTTTGAGTTGTTATAAATTATTATATTTTTCTTTTGTTTAATCCACACTTTATTGTACTCTATATGACTTTTGATAGCATTATAAGGCAAAAATGTGATCATGTATGTTACTATGGCACGTTTCCTATGGTTTTGTTTACTTCATTGTTTATAGTGTTAGGACCATTAGTTAAAACCAATTTTGGTTGAAAACAATATAGCATGTGAGAACTTTACACTATAGCACACTTATTCTTGATACAATAGCATGTGAAAGCTTTATATTATAAAAACCAAAAGTTTTGGCTCTTACTTACATTGTCAAACACCACATTAAATGGATAACATTGAGATAGCAATCATACCAAATTTAAGTGACATGAAGGCGAAGGAAGACTATTTAATAACACATTTATCATTTATGATTCACTATCCACAAGTTATGCTGCATCATTAGGATAATAATTTAATTATAAACACATAGATTGATGGACTCCATATTGGAAAAGAAATCAAGTGGAAGTTGGAATTTGTATTTTTGGCTCAAAGACATTTATTATGGAAAAAATTTTCTATACTTAGAGTTTTCAATTAATTAAACCAACAATTTTATGTTTACTAAGTTACATAGAGTTTCAATTAATTAAACCAACACTTTTATGTTTACTAAGTTTTTTTTTTTAAATAATTTGATCAAAGAAGTCAAATTTCTTTTTGGCCTAATTATTAGGTCAATCATAAGTTAGTTTCTTTTTATTTTTAATTTTCAGAATTATTTATTTTCTTAATTTCATCAGTAGTTTCCCATAACTATTCGGCAACATCGTTATTAGAAAACCTTCTTGGCAAATTTTTGAATCGCTTTTAAGCCACATAGAATAGTCCCATGTCATATTGGACATATATGGAGACAAAAAGATTCATGTCTAATGTATTCATCCTTTTTTCCTACAAAAACAACAAGACGAGAAATAAAATTAAAATTAAAACAAAACAAAACAAATTAAGAAAATAAAACTTAATTAATCTTAAAGCTAATTAGTATCGATATTAACTAAAACTAAACTAAACAATCCTTGGAAATGCTGCCAAATGTTAGTGATGTGTCCTAGGCCAATTAAGTAATAAACACATTTTGACTTTGTTATATTTGCATTTTATTACTAAAGAGGCATTTTCATTATTGTTTTTGATCCTAATTTCATGAATAGTTAATTCTACCTAAGGTCATCAAGTATGTGACTTGATAGTTAAACTCTCAGGTGAAAATTGCATTCTATTCTAAATTATCTCTAGTCGGTCATTACTATTGGGATAATAATGAATGAAGACTAGTATGAAGTTTGACTGATGATTATGTTTTACTAATCATGTGTATGAGATGCTAAGTCAACTCATAGATACATATTCAAAAAATGATGTATTAGATTGACCCGCTATGAGAATACTGCATAGATAATTGTCATAAGCGATTGTCATCATAATAGTATTATCCTAGTCCTCTGACCTAAAATCACCATTGTTTCTCACATGACAAGTTCTATATTTTGACACATTCTAATATTATCTTTAACAGGATAATAGAATGGATTGTTGTTGGATATAGAGTGAATCATGTGAGGAATGTGAGTAATTAAGAAGGAATTTGTCCCTCATTTGTTATGAGAAAGATATCTATGGGCCCCTCCATAAGTTAGACTAAAGAAAAATGTATGGCCATACTAGATTGAATTGATAAGGGTTATCAATATCAGTCTACTTAAGATTGAGAAATAATATGATTTAATAGTATAAGGATGACATAAACCATGCCTTATGTTCAATCAAAGTATCTAGTGATAAAAGGACTTTAATACTTATTGTATATTAGGTTATGTCAGATTATTGACATTCACATAAATTGGATAATCATAATGTCTTGCTAGAGGCCGCTTATGATTTGTAGGCCAGAAACAGAATTTCAAGCCCACTACCAACATTATGTGAACTTACAAGGTTGTACACTCATAACAGACCAAAAACAAATTTTGGGTTTATTGTGTCTAGGTTCAATGAACCTGATAATGTCCAGATTCGATATACTAGATATGTCTAAGTTCATTAAATCTGACATTGTCTAGATTCTATGAATCATATTTGAATTACAGCTTACACTAGTTAAAATCTGACTCTTTTTTGAAGTCAATATATATATTCGTTTTAGGGTTTTTGGCCGCATTAGAAGAGAAAAAGCGTTCTCTTATTCTAAAAGGTAAAACATTAAAAACCCTAAAATTAGAGAGAGTCATTTAATGCAAGGAGAGGGTGCTAGCACACCAATTCAGTTTTTGAGAGAGTCTATTCATGTGGATACCTGCAGAGGGCGTTGCTCTAAGTAACTACATCTAATTCCAATCCCGAATATGAAAAGCTTAAGTTAGGGTGCCATCGAAGTGAACCCGCTCTCTTCCTTCTAGCAATCTTGCCTTTTTTGTCATCTTGGTAAGATTCTATGACTTTCTTATCAATCCTGCAAGGGTTTTATGAGAATTAATTTTGATTTTCTACTACTTACTTGAATCACAAAATCCAACAAAACCCAACAGTGGTATCTGAGAGACTTACAAATTCAATTAAATTAATTTTATATGGTTCTATGTATATGTAATATGCATGGATACGATTTATACATTAATTAGATTAATGTGTTTGAGGTTTTATTTGATTAAATATTTTTACCATGTTAATTTGATTAATACATTTATTGTTTCTTACAACCTTTGTTGTTAATTTGATTAATATTACAATTTGATAAGAATCTAGGAATCTGTTTTAAGATGATTAAACTATATATTGTAAATCTGGTTTCAGTTTTATTAAGGTGGCAGACTGTTTAAATGTTAAACAGTGATAATCTGTTTTGAACAGATTAATATATATCATAGGGTCTATTTAATTGTTAAACAAGGATGATCGGTTTAGAACAGACTAATAAATTTCAAGAATCCATTTAAGTGTTAAATGGAGATTAATTAATTCTGTTATGAACAGATTAGGTAATCTTATTAAAATTAATGGATTTAAGCAGCAACTCATTCAAATGAGTAAGGTAAATCATTTACCTTTTAGGGGCGCTGTCCCTTGACCCCGAATTGATTCGTCACATAAATCGTTTTGGTCATAATAAAAATTTAAGTTTAATGAAATTATATTATCATGTTTGTGTGTTTAGTGTGAATTGCATGGTGCATAGTATGGCCTTTTTATACCAATGTGATTGGTAGGTTTTATTGAATTTTATTTTGAGTTTGTAATTTTAAATACGGCCTGCGTGTCGTTTTTCAATTTGTTGTAATTTACTTATTTATTTAGTAGAAATAGAATAGTTTAGATTGCAATTTGTAATGTAAAATCAAAGCCCAAGATCAATATAGATGGAGTTCAAGATGGAGGTCCAAGATGGAGGCTCAAGATGAAGTCCATTCGTGGCAATCTAAGGAAATCCATGAAGAGGAAGATTACCTAGGATTGGCCATTATCCATCATATTGGCTTATGAAGATCAATCTAGATTTAGGCCATGCTATGACATGCTTATTGTGCTATTATTATGCTGTGTATGTGATGTTGTGTATATGATGCTATGTATATGAGGCGACATAATAATAAACAATAAAATAAAATTAAAGTAGAACCCTCACTTAATATTAAGTCATTAAAATGCCTCCCATAATTCAACACTTGTCAAGACTTGGATTGCTAAATATAGGTTCTGCCAAAGCAGGATATGTTAAGCCATCTAGGTAAGACAAGATGGATAATAGTAATATCCATATGCTTCAAATGGTTAGACTTAAAATTAATGGGATTTAAATTATGCCTCGTTAAAAATTGTTTAATAAAATGCTAAGTACTCTGTGTATATATTTGTTGTAGATAATGGCATCAAACACAACATCTAACTTATCACTACGAATGATCCTTGAGAAGGATAAACTCAATGGGACTAACTTCCTTGACTGGTACAGAAACTTAAGAATTGTTATTAAGTAAGAAAGGAAGGAATATGTCCTTGATCAACCTATCCCTAATGAACCAGCTGTTAATGCTCTTAGAGCTCAAAAAGATGCTCACAGTAAGCATCTCAATGACTCTATTGATGTCACTTGCCTCATGCTTAGAAGCATGGAATCAGAGCTTAAGAAGCAACTAATGGAAATTGAGGCTTATAACATGATAGGCCATCTCAAGGAAATGTTCCAAGAGAAAGCTATAATTGAGAGGTTTGCCACCTTAAAGGCATTGTTCTTGTGCAAGTTGACTGTTGGTGGTTCAGTAAGTCCTCATGTTCTGAAGATGAAGGGTCATCTTGATCATTTGCAGAAACTTGGTCTTGAGATTAGCCAAGAGTTGGTTATTGACATCATTCTCCAATATTTGCCAGATGCTTATGATGGGCTCGTTATGAACTACAACATGCATAATATGGAGAAGACTGTTTCTGAGTTGCATGGGATGCTTAAGACTGCTGAATAGAACATCAAGAATACCAAAGATGTTCTGACGGTTAAAAAAGGAAAAGTATGAAAAGGAAAGGAAAGGGTAAGAACAAGAATAAGGCTCCCAAGGACTTTAAGAAGCCCAAGCTTAATCTCAAGCCCAATCCTAAACCTAAGGCTAAACCACCAAAGGAGGGAGTATGTTTTTCTACAATGAGCCTGGTCATTGGAAAAGAAACTTCAAGCTCTATTTGGATGATCTGAAGAAGTAGAAGAATAGTGCCACTACTCCTTCAGGTATTTATGTTATAGAAGTCAATTTGTCTACTTCTGATTCCTAGGTATTAGATACTAGATCTGGATCACACATTTGTACTTATGTGCAGGGTCTTAAGAGAAGTAGAATCTTGGCTAAAGGCGAAGTGGACCTACGAGTTGGAAATGGAGCAAGAGTTGCTGCTTTAGCTGTAGGATTTATATGAGTTGACTTTGCCTAATGGACTTATTTTAAGTTTAAAAAATTGTTATTATGCACTTGCTATGACTAGGAATATTATTTTCGTTTTTTGTGTGCACAAGGAAGGTTTTGAGTTTATTATTAGGAATAGTAAATGATCCATTTACCATGATAACATTTTCTATGGATATGCTCCACGAACAAATGGTCTTTATGTTCTGAACATTGAAAACACAAACGAAAAGTCCATCTATAATGTTAATACAAAAAAGTTTAAATCTAAAGATTTAAACTCTACCTATCTTTGGCACTATCATTTAGGCCATATAAATGAGAAATGCATTTCAAAACTCCATCAACATGGGCTTTTGAATTCATTTGATTTTGAATCATTTGAAGTATGTGAGTCTTGTTTATTAGGAAAAATGACTAAGAAACCTTTTACTGGACATAGTGAAAGGGCTAATGAC
>CAMOHE010042923.1:34647-60276 GCA_946598075.1 Artocarpus hirsutus | reverse complement strand
GCGTTTGTGGACACCATCAATGCTCTTCTTCTTCTTCTTCTTCTTATTACTACGACAATTGTCATTATTATTATTGTCATTACAACAATAATAGTAAACTTTACATAATTATTAATGTGTATAATAATTAATTATACACATTCAAAACATTGGAATTCTTGTATCCTTGAACTTGGTGCTCACCGTTTTGAATTTATGGTATAGAGCTCATGATCATTATTGATCTGGGTTTCTTTTACTGACTGATATCACATAGGAATTTTCACATAATTTTAGTAAGTTGGAAATTCTACTTTTGCCAATAACATAATCTTTTTGGCTCATGTATAAATTTAATAAATCATAAACTCTTGGTTTAGCACATCAAATAATTATTTTTAATTATTTTAATGTACTATCATAACATTACATTATTACATGTTTCATAAATAAAGCACATAATTTTGTGCATTCACAACATTAATTATTTCTAAGGTCTTACGGCTATTAAGACCTTTAAATATGCGTGTTAATAAATGCTAAGCTTGTACTTTCTTAAGTACTTAGCTAAGTCATGAGGGAAAAACCCTCAATTAATCATAGTTATTAACGTTTGAATTTTTCGGGTCATTACATGGCATTATTTGATTTGGCCACCTCAAGGGGTATTTTTGGTAAATTTTCACCAAATTTAATCACTTTTCATCATCTAGCTTAACTTGGCAATATATAATTGGGCCACCAAAGGGGGTTTGGTGGCAATTTTTCATTCGTTGTGGTGTCCATGGTGGGTCCCACAAAGACTTTTTACACAATCTAAAATTATACTGATAGTATTTTTTCTATACTGTCTGTATTCTTTTTCATACAATTTATGAGGTCCCACAACCTCTTACACTTATTTACATCCACCACATAATGTAATTCTTATAAGGCTTAACTTTGCATAGTCTAAATTTATATTGACAGTATTTTTCTTATACTGTTAGTATATTTCCTATACTATTTTAACTTAAACAGTCTAATTTCTGTACTGATTAACCTTAAACGGTCTAATTTCCTATACTATATTACTTTTGCAGTATAATTTCTATACTATATAACTTTATCAGTGCACTTTTTTGCATTGTATTATTCTAATACTGCATAATTTTTTATATTATTATACAATATTTTCCTTAAACTGTATTTTTGTCTTAACATAATCTTTAACTTATTGTATTTTTAATGTACTTAAAATGCTTAGGTGTTACAAAACCTACCATATTCCGGCATATTTTTTTTAAATAAAAAAGGGCCAACTACCTCCACTCGTCAACGTGGGTGCTAGATTGTAACCTAGTATAGGTTTCAACCTAAAACCTGCCAGGTTCCAAAGTGGAACCACCAGATCTACATGTGGAACCGCTAGGTTATAAAGCTAGATCCTAAAGCAAAACCTCCAAATCTACACGTAAAAACGACAAACCCTATTTATTTCAACCAAAAACAAAAACTAAACTCAATAATAAACCATTTTAGCAGAAGTAATGCAACATTAATAACAAGAAAAAAAAATAAACGCATCCAATTCACATAAACTAATTTAAGTAAAGAAAAAAAAATTCCATAACTCCATAACAAACAAAATAATTCTAGCCAATCCAAGTTAATCTCCAAATTCCATCAACTAATTTCAGCATGTACCTCTCTGCACAATCTCCATCTTTATTTTGCCATGAAAAAGCTGTGCTCCCGTCACGATCCATGTCGAAGAAGTCGAACACCTCTCTCAGCTACTCGTCATAAGCTACCACTGAGTTGACTCTGCTCAACAACACCTCCACATTGATGCATTGCTCGTCATTGCTGCCATCCACCTCGCTCAGCATTGATGCCAAGTCCTAGCTCATCGATCCTCCATTGGTGCCGCCACAAATCCAACTCAACAGAGCCTTGAGCTCTTTCCTCAAGACAATCTTATCGTTATGGCTCCAACGGGCCCCCCATAAATGCAACTCAGCAGCACCTTGAGCTCTTTTCTCGAGACGATCCCGTCTCTATAGAGCTCCTCCTCCATGATCTCGTCGCTATCGCCTAAGAACGGCGAGAGTGGGAGAAGAGAGATCAGACAAAAGGAAGGGCAAAGAGAGAGAAGGGCAGATTTGGGCGAAGGGAAAAGAGAGAGTGTGTGTATGATTTTAGAGTTTCGAATATGATTTTAGAATTAAAGACAATAGTGTAACTTAATAAAATAATTTTTTTCCAAAAAATACATTTTAAATGAGCAGTTTTGAAAAGTCAAGAAAGTGGAGTGCCTTTTTAATAAAGAATGCTTATAAGTGACATTTTATGTAATTTTCTCTAAATGAAAGCTGCAAGCCCCTGGGCCTAAGCCCACCAGATGAAATTATATAAAATAGTAACACATTTGGAATAAGTTATTTTAATTTCCTTTCAAAAAATAAAGTTATTTTAGTTTGAAAGAATTTATTTTAATAGGATAAAATAACCAAACAATTAAGAAGCAAAAGAAAAAAATACATTTAAAATGTAAAAAACAAAAAAAAAAAGAAAAAAGAAAAGAAAAAAAGATGTATAAGTTTTTTTTTTTTTTTTGAAAGGATAAGCTTTTTTAGGGTGACTTAAAAAATGAAAAAAACCAAAGCTGAGAAAACAAGAAAAGTGGAATGAATCTTGCAGCCGTTGATGTTCGTTGTCGAGATCCTACGGTTAAAATGTATCACCTAATGGGAATGTAGTCGGCTTGGGAGCTCTTTTTATCATTGAATTGGTTGAGGTGGTCAAGGCGTCAAAAGGTACAAAGAGACTATGCAAAATTTGAAGCGCACAAGCTCCAAATTTCTACTTTCTCAATCACTTTCTACCTTATTTTTGTTATATGTATTTAAAAGAAAAATAAAATAACTAAATCTAAAACTAAAAATAAATCTTAAAGCTAAACTAAAAATTTACTCTTTTTTTCTTTTTATTCTTTTTTTCCCCCTTTTTCTTCTTGGATCAGCTCTGCAGCACAAGAAAAATGGGTCTATGTTTTGTGTTCCCGGATGAAGGTTGCCTCTCCCCTCTTTTTCTCCGTCAATGCGCTGGCTCGTCAGCCGAGGGGAGGGAGGCTAAAGGAATCTGACGTGTCTGACACATGGTGAACGCAGATTGGGCTGGGAGGAATTGGGCGACATGGCGAAGGGAGACTTACTGAGGCACGAGGGAGCACAGTTGAAAATTGGACCGCGCTGCACAGGATCTTCAACGGTAGGAATAGGCGCTGACATGGCTGCGTGGCGCGCGCTGAGGGGCGGAATTCTACTGCTATTGACCCCGGAAGCGCCACTGCTTGGGAGTGTTGTGCACGCGCCAATTTGATACGTTCTTGGGCTGATCATAAGGCTCTGACACTCGCAGGTGCGCTTTGTCTACGGATGCGCACGTGGTGGATCCGTTTCTGTTGTTTAAAATTTGAACTTCTTTCACTTTTTTGAGCATGCTCCTTAGCTGCTCTTTTTACCTATTTTACTTTCACAAATAAGGATTAAAAAAAATTATCGAAAAAATTTATATAAAATAAAAAAATATAAATCAAATTAACTAAAATAAAAATAAAACAAAAAAAATAAATTAAATGCCCAGAGAGCATAACAAATCTATATACAATTAAGTGTAAAATAATTATATTTTAATAGAATTATCAGCAATAAAAGATGGAGAGAATTCAAGGACATGTATTTTTTATCCATTGCAAAGCGCATACAAAGGACTTTGAGGACAAATTTTGTTCAAGGGACAAACTGGGAAAATTTGGGTGCAAAGTGCTTACATCTCGTTAATTGCATATTTTCCACCAGATTGTTCATTCCTTTTTTTCTTTTTTTTTTTTTTTGCCCACTAAGAAAAAGCAAAAGTTTTTGAAAATAAAAAAGCTCAAAATTGCAAAGGATATATAAGCAGAAGGATATAATGTCAAAGCAGTAAGGTATCATTGTAAATAAAGATAGGAAGTGGGTTTAGTTATTTTTGTTACTTTCTTCTTTAATTTTTCTTTTCCTTGTTTCTAATGTGCTGGAATTAGTCATACCACTTCTGTCACTGGTCAATATGACCCAAACGATCCTTTTTGTATTTTTATTAATTTAATGAGAACGCAATAATTCATTGCAAAAGTCCTCTCCTCTCTCCCTCCATTGAATTTCCCTCTTCGGTTAAAAAAATTATTTTCTATTGAGAAATTGATGGTGGTACAAAGCCCACACGCGCGAAGCGAGGTGTTGAAACAACTCAAAAACAAATTTGGAGAAATTGGCAAAGGTTACCAAGACCACACACGGAAAGCGAGTGAGGGAACAATTGAACGGCGTGAGGGTCAAATTTGGAGCAATAGGGAGGGTTAACAAGGTCACCGTTTCTTTTCAAGGGCGTGAAACCGGCAAGCCGAGTATCAATTGTTTTTGCGCGTGAAATTGGCAAGGTTAGCAAGGTTACGTTTTTTCCAAGTTGAACATCAATATTTCTGTAGTCAACATACCATGTAAAAAAAAGTCATTTGGCGCACATTCACTCCCAATTCTTAGGCATACTAGTTTTGATGCACGTCCGACGGACCTACGTTGTGTGTAATTATATACATAGTCTCACAGTTTTTAAGACTTATGATTAGAATAATATCAGTGTTAACTGTTGTTATTATTTCATAATCTATAAAACCATAATATACATATATATGTTTTTTTATTTTACTTTGTAGTAAAATAATTTTATTTGTAGGAGTATATCATCAAGATGTCTTTTAATCTACATTTTTAGGAGTTAATTTTTGTTTTTTATTTCTTTGGCCTTCCAGTTTTCGGCTTTGTGCTATTTGCCTTTCGACGGATATGTTATACTTCATTTTTTGTCATTTTTCTCATCTAATAGTATGGTAGAAGAGTTTGTATAGGATGAGATAGAAATTAGGAAAAAAAATTCTGAGCCGCTTCCTAGCTTTGGCCAATGTGAAGCTCTTAACTTCACCTATTTGGAACCTCGTTATCAGTTCTACTCTCACCTATGCAGACATAGATATAGAGTCACAAATTCATGTGTCCCAATTCGGTAGTGTAGATGACGAATCACCGGATGTTTCCAACTCCTTTACAGAAGCCTAATAATGAGATCATGAGATTGTTGCTTTAACTTGCCTTATTTTTAAGTTCGCTATTTACAATTGTAGCACGTGTTGTACCCTTGGGTTGTGACAGCCGTTGACAGTTAATGAAATATATGTAATTTTTATGTGAAAAATGGATAGGGTTTTTTAACTTCTTTATATCATGGTGATGTGGGAGGTTTTGGCTTTACAAGTTGTTTTTCTGTTTTTAGTTTTGTTTTGTTATTAGCTTATTGTTATTTGTCTATTATATCGTTTATTTTAGTATGTGTTTATTATTATTTTGTTAGAGGACTATAAATACTTTCATATGCTAATAGTAACCGTTAGACTAAAATATTGAGTATTGCATACAAGTTTGAGTGTTTTCTTTCTTAGATAGGAGGTTTTTTCTTTTGTAAGTTTTTTAGGTAGATTTTTTATCTTTCGTTTGGGTAGGCCGGTAAAATTCTTTCTTCCCATTCCGCTACATTACATGTGTTTTTTAATGTGATTTATAATTTTTAGTTTTTTATCCTATCGAATGTACACCTTTACATCATATTTTCTACACAAATTTATATATTTTTTTCTATGTAGCCTTTAATTTTGACCTTAAAATGCTCCAAATAGAAAATACCATAAAATAGAAAATTAAAAATTAAAAACAAAAAAAATATAAAGGTTTTTACTTTCAAAATCTCCAAAATAACCCTTATAAATTGGGTTTTTTATTTTTATTTTTTGTTTTTTCTTGTTATTTTTGAATGTTTTAGTTTTTTTAATTTTACTTAAGGATAATTTTATCATTTTAAATGTCAAAATCAATTATTGATAGAGCTAAGTTATAGATGTGCATATCAAAATTAATTTAAAGGTATATAATTGATGAGATTAAAAACTGAAAGTATAGTTGCTCAAAAAAAAAAAAACTGAAAGTATAGTTTCTAAATAAACTTAAAACAGACCGTATAAAAATATTAATATCCCTAATAAAAATTATTAATTATTGCAAGCATAGAATTCGAATGTTTCCATAAACAAAAAATTAATAAAATTGTTTCCTTGTTGGCCACGGAGAATAAAGTTTTTTTACACCTTCGTCCTCTAGATTTCCTATTCGTAAGTTGACAACATGCTCCTGAAAATTTTTTTTATAATTATCCTTTCAAATTTTAAAACGTTTGGCAAAGACATCTCAATTGATAACTGTTATTAACTTTTTGATGACAAGTGACATGTGAGGTGCATATGGGTCATTTACTATGGTGTAGTTGGTCATTTAGATCTAATTTACAAACTCGTTTTAAAACAAAAATAATTCAATATTTTTTTTTTTGATGAAATTTGATAAAAAAAACCCTGACTTTTAATTAATTTTGGTTAAAGTAGATAAAATGACTACTCATGTCTTTAATCAGTGACTCATATGCAAGTCAAAATATCAATTTTTAAGGTAAAAATAGAACAAGTATAATCTTGACATTAGACAACGTTAATTTAAGAGTGTTTTAAGGGAATTAAAAAAAACATTGATCTAATGTGTGAAAAAAAAAGAAAAGAAAGCGGCATCGAGATTTTCAATCTTGAAAATTCATATGCAAATGTTGGACAACAAATTTCAAAAACCGTCATTATAAGTCAACTTCAAGGAAAAAAGATAGATTTTTTCTGCTTATTTTTCTTCTCCCAAATTTTTAAAATTTCACCCCTTCTGTAATTTTAAGCATTGTTCTTCATTCTTTGTGTTCTTTCGTCCTAAACCTTAATCTTTATTTCCAAAACATCTAATAATCTCTAGATCCGATCCTGATCATGATCCAATCATGAAACTTGGCCCCAGTCACAATATCCAATTCTAATTCTAATTTTGAATCTCGACCGCGACCATATTCCTAGAACCCAACCCGAGTCCCTAAGCCCAACAGTAGAAGCACGAGTTTATTAACTTGTAACAGAACATGATAACCTTTTTATGTAGAATTTCACCGACGTAAATATTTTTTAATGATTGCTTAAAATTATACTAAGGATATTCAAGTGCAATATGAATATTTATTTACATAAATTATGTGAAAGCGTTTATTGTTAAGAAGGGTGGAGCCTAATTTAATATTCTAACAAATAATTGCCCAATATAGAGGATTACAGGGATCAAATTGATAAGGAGCATTGTAGCGTTAAAGTATGAAGACAGTTCTCTCGGTTGGCAAGGCATCAAGCATTAGGGTGCCCACTAGGCAGGGCGTGACGCTATATTGAAAAAAATATATATACAACAAATGGAGCCTCTTGTCGTTGCTAGAACATGGATTATCATCGCTAAAAAATTTTGTTGTCACTATAAATGTCTTAGCGACAACAATTGTAGTCATCGCTATTTGTTGAGCCAACCAACATATGCAGTATGACATCAGCAAGATTTATAGCAATGACAAAGTTGAAAACATCGTCACCAAAAGTTTTTTTTTTTAATTTTTCATAGTTTAATAAGTTTTTCATCGCTATAAATATTTCGTATAAATAATTAGTGTTGACAAATATCATCGCAAAATCTCAAAAAAAAAAAAAAGAAATTAATTTATTAATTTCAATTAAAGAATTAATTTTAAATGAGTTTTATTTGTTTAAAATTATTTGATTTGAATTTAAACTTTCATTGAAAATATTTAAATTTATTTATTAATTAATAAATGTTAATTGTAATTTAATTAAAATAATATAAATGAAATAATAATTAATAGAAAAATTCCTATAACTAAGGTAAAATAACATTACACAAAATAAAATATACACTATATAAATTTAAATAAAAAGACACACATTACATGGTCTACTGGTAAATGAAATCAATACAAGTATAAAAGATATATAATGTCTATTCCTCTAAGTGCACGTTTTCATTATCTTCTTCCTCTTCTTTATCTGTTGGAGGCATAATACTCGATGGGGTTGGAGGGATGACATGAGGTCTTGGATTCATTTGCCTTATTGTAGCAACCATCTCCATGTTGCTGTTGTACCATTTGTATAGGCCATTGTTGCACTTCCAAAGGTAACTGTGTGTGCTACAACCTAGACTATGATCCAATAGAGGAAGAACTAGAACCTAACTGTCTCTTACTTTGTCTACGTCCAACTCTAGTTCGATGACTCCCATGCAACCCAAGCACGTTCCAAGAATGGCAATCTCACTGACGGTAGGGGCGGAAGAGCTGGATCCAAAGTGCAACACTTGAGTTTGCCTCTCCTCAATCATTTGGACACATAATTAAGAGTAAAAAAAATTTATCAATTAACAAATAAAATAGTTATAAAATAAGATCATAGTTAAGGAGATGCGGTCTCTACAGCCTCATTGGTCTACTCCTACCCTAGTGAGAATGTTGGTCACACCGGTTGCTGATCAACGACTACAGTTGACGTATCTTAGGGTTCATTTGTAATGTTAAATTGCTGTTAGAGTTCAACTGTTGATATTTTTTTATAAAAAAATTTTATTTAATAAAATGCATATAGTATCTTACCTTTTTGTGTCGATGCTGCGAGTAAGATAATTGCTCCTAATAGGTTAGCCATCTTGATTGTTTGTAGTTTGCGACATTCATGGGAGATTTAGCTTGTAAAGAAAAAAAGTTGTAGTATTACAACACATTTTAATATATTAACCATATTGAAGAAATATTGATGAGGGAAATGAACCTGAAATTCGTGCGAGCTAAACCAATCACAAATAATCTTATTAGTACGTGTAACACCCACCTAATATAAATTTAAAATACATAACGTACTGATATTAAGTCTTATTACTTTTAATCATTTACAATTATAATATTAAGAACATCATGTTAATATAAAAATATGAGAAAATTTGAACCTTTGAAATTCTTTACATAACTAAAGTATAACTTTACTTTACAAACTTAAACTTACTGATGTTATATTCACAATATAATACAAATCTCAAATAAAATCAGCTATGTCATAACTACAGCCTCTAAAGACATTGAAAAGAAAGCAGTAGTAAAAAGTCCCAAAACATGTCAACTTTGTCCATATACACAAGTCCACAAATTCAAAAAAGAATACTAGCCAACCATCTAGCATTCTCCTGCTGATGCTGAGAATTGTCCTTGTCTGCATCACCATAACTCACTACAACAAATATGCTCTTCAACAACATGTAAAAAATGTCGTCAATTGATTTCACGACGTTTTTTTCATGTTGTGCTTAATGTCATTATTTCTTTTTTCATGACATTAAAACACTATCATCTTAATTTTTTCAATTTTATGAACGTTTCTAACATAATAAAGTAGAAATGTCGTGGTTAAGAATTATTGATGACTCTAACAGAATGTCATTTAAAACATTTTTAATGACACAAGTAAAATGTCATAAATCTTTGTAAATAAAAAAATAAAAAATAACTAAATTGAATTTTATTATTTTTTAAATATAATTTTTTATTATGATTATTTAATTAATAATTAAAAAATTCATAATATTGTAAAAAATTCAAACCGTATATTATCAAGTTCAAATATCACCAATGATGAATATAAAAAAATAATGATTATTAACATGATTACAGATAAATAAAAACAATCTGCAATACATTTTAAGAAAACTCAAAGGCAGATATCATTATCAAAACTTAGGCTTTAGAGTGTGTAATCATTAATAGAATAATCATATAATAATCAATACAAATCATCTCCTCTTATCCACATGAACAATAACATTTTTCTAAGTAATTTATTCGAACAACTCATGTGTATCTTGCATTCAGGTATTAGCAGCAGTAGTCCAATCCCATTTGCATCTCCCATTCAACCACTTGCAATGACAAATTAACACTGGAACTAACAAAAAACAAAATATTAAATTGTATGGTCATATTCATGTTCAATAGTAAACAATATCTTAAGAAAATGGAAATCAATACGTAACTCAAAAAATGGACAAAAAGAAGAAAATTAATGGGTAAATTATTAGGGATGAGATTGAGAAAGGAAGTGAAAGCAAAAAAGAAAGCCAATAAGATGAGTTTCTTTCATTAAAGGAAGTGAAAGCAGAAAAGAAAGCCAATAAGATGAGTTTCTTTCTTTAATGTTGATTTCCTCCAATTATTGAGTTTCTTGCAACTGAATTGAATTCCCATCTCAACGTATTCATGCAAGTCGGAAGAGGAAATCAATTATTTTCCGCAAATTAGATTTCTTTCTCCCTTTAGTTTACTGCTATCCAATTGGATCCTCACTTTTTGCTGCTTAATGGAGCTCTTGGGTGTATAGAAAAGAGAGATAAAGAATAGGGAGAGAAGAAATTTTGTGTGAAGTTAAAACAAAGTGCGAATTTTTTATAAGAAAATTTGCAAATCTAAAAGCCAAAAACAAAGCGCTAAAAGCTAGCGCCAATCTTTTTTCTTTTTCTTTTTTTTTTTTTCCTTTGAACCATTCTACTGCCTATCAATGTTAGAAACGTGGATGTTGTTATTCTATTATTATCTCTATCTCCTATTCTTGTTGTTGTTTTATTTTTATAAATAAAAATACGTTTTTTTGCTCTGTTGTTGTTTTAAACATTTTTATGTTTTTTTAGATTTAAGATTATCTTGATTACGGTTTTAAATTTAAAAGTTCTTATTTTAGAAGTAAAATTTGCTTTCGAATTGCTTTGTTTTTTGTTTCATTTCCAATACAAAACAATATTATATAGCTCCATTATTAGTTGAGCAAAAACTAAAAAAAAAAGTAATTAATAAAAAAATGAAAATTTACAAAATTAAAAGTAACAGCCCCATAAAATTTACAAAGCCTAAAAACAACAGTACATTTATATTTTTGAAACAGAACTGAAGAGGCCACTACCAACGTGTACATATGAAATAGAAATAATCAGAACAGGGATAATTTGAAATTCAAACGACAAATCAGAAATTTGCTCACATGTTCTCAATTCCCAAAAAAAAAAAAAAGATCTCATGAAAAGGAAAGAAAATAACTTTGAATTTTAAGCCAAACATTTTTTTTTTTAAGGAAAACCCTTTAAGTCCCACGTATAATAAAGAAAATAACTTTAAATTTTAAACCAAACATTTTTTTTTAAGGAAAACCAATTAAGGCTCGCGTATAATAAAGAAAATAACTTTGAATTTTAAACAAAATATGTCATATAAAAACAACACATCATTAAAATTGTTAAAAAATATTTTTTTGTTTATTTCTCTCTTGAAAAAAAAATATTTAGGGTTACATTTTTTCCCTAAGTTGAGTTAGTCGTGCACATGAGACGTCTCCTCTTCTTCTCAATCTCGTAGTCTACTTCTTCTAAAAAAATCAATTGTATTTGTCTTTTCTAACAATTCATTAATCATCAAAAAGGAAAGAGACAAACGGAAGGGAAAAAGCAGCTTTAGAGAGGCAATGCAAAAAAGGAAGAAAAACGGGGGTAAAAGATCGTGGAGTTATAGCCTAGCATGGCAGTGAGACAAAGCTGCAGAGAATGTCATGCTCATCTCACGAGGTACACTGGAAAAAATGTTTTTTATTTTTCCTTCTTTTGACAAGATAATTGGAAACGAGGCTTTGTTTTGTTGTTCTTTTAATATTTTTCCCTTTTAATGGAACTAACCCTTTTCTTATTTTCCTTGAACTGATCAATCCCCAAAAAAACTTAATTAATCAATTAGTATAAGAAATTGTAGCAGTGAACAGAGAAGTAAATATAAATCTCTGATGCTAAAGAAAATGAGCATACCATTGCCACATGGATTAGCAATAGCTCGAGCAACCATGCGTAGTGTTTGCGGATCATCAGCATCAGCTATTGTAATAGATAATAAACTGATTCCCCCTTGAGTCATAATAAGGTCTTGATTTGCTTCTGTTATCCCAAAGAAAAGCGACGCATGGTGATAAAAGAAGTTGGAAGACCAACAGAAATGATAGAAGCCATTACAATCTTAGAGACATTATCAACCAATCTTACCAATCAGTGCAAGATTAGCAATCCCACGAGTGGTTTCATCCTTGAAGCTTCTAAGAAGCATCGGCAAGGAAGTGGGACCACAAGCTTCAAGATTTCTTTTCTAATTTGTTTCGGCTTATTACAAGTAGCATAAATTTGTTCTCACGGGCAGAATAACAAAGCTAGAAATTAAATGCGATGCTAGCAATAATACATGTTTGAAAATAAATAAGAAGAGACAACTAAAAAAAGTATAACCCACCTTCAGCTGCTAGATTGGCCACCACTTTTACAGCATGGATACGAACATTCAAATCATCTGACTCAAGCAGTGACAGGATCATTTGCAATCCAACTGTTAAATTAATTGTTAGAAAGACAATGAGAAACGACCATCAACCAAAATGGTTCAGAATTATATTAACAGAGTATTTACACAACCTTGCTCAAAGAGTGTATGCATGCCTTTGGACTGGAAATGCCTAAATGGAGACATAGAAGGATCTATTCCATGAATTCCATTTTGAGGCACACCTCTTTCAAGACACTTTTTCCTCTGCAAATGTTTGGTAAATCATGTTACAATTTTGAAAAGTAAATATGTGCTATAGTTTAAGTCCACACAAGATTTGTAGAAATCGTCCACAATATGTAACATAGCTTAGAAGAACCGCATCACATGCTCCAAACTCTTATCAGCTAGACTCTCAGTTACAGAAACAACATACACTCCACTCATTAAGACAGAACAGAAAAGTAAAAAAATTAGATCATGTTATTGCTGGTTAAAAGGTCCCAAAACAAGTTATTGACAGGCACGAGGCATCCTTGATTTCTCTGAAGTAAATACCTGATCAGCTTCAAAGACAGTTGCAATAATTGGCTTCATAGTTCTATTATTTCTTCTTCAAGTTTTTTCTTCTTGTATCTCTCAGCCTCCAGACTCTTAACCAACTTGGGCCAATTTGGCTCAACCGTTCGCTCAGTCCCAACAAATCATCCTCCTGCAAACCCAAACAATTTCCAAATCAATCGATCAAACAAAGAAACGAAAACCTTGAAAATGAAATCAATCCGAGGAGAAATTCGGCCTACGAGGTTCTTCAACAGGGCGCGGATCCCTGGCTGCACGTGTGAGGCCTCTCCGACGTCAAACGGGGGAAAGTCCAAGTCCTGGAGGAGCTTCAAATTATTCTAGCTACACCACCAAGATTAAGAGAAGGCGCCAAAGTGGCGCTGAGGAGAGTGTCATCGACGGTAGCAGCCATGGAGGAGCTGAGAAGGAAGAGGAAAAGAAAGAGAAGGAGAGCGAAGAAGAAGAAGTGTTTAAGTCTTTTGTGGAGGCAGAGAGAAGGAAGAAACCAGAGAGGACACGAATTGGATTTGGAGGAAGGAATGGATTTGGGGGAAGAGAACGAACGACGACGAAACCACAATTTCTGAAATTGGACCTATTATTACTTTTATCAACATATAACATGCGGAATTCGACTTGTTTTTTCTACATCTTCCTTTCATTTCATTACAATATATTCGCCACTGCTGGTGACTTTAGGGGTGACAATATCGTCTCATGTGTTGTATTTGTATTAGCATGATATGATTAGGTAAAATATGAAAATAATACTATTAATAAATGTGTCAAAAATACAAACACAATACGACCCATCTATAACACGTGTAACATGGTAGGACACAGCAGGCCTTGACGGGTTGACACGATAACAACACATATATGGTACGTTTATGACCCGATTAACTAAAAATTAAAAAAAATAAAAAAACTAATAAAAAAATTAACAAAAACACAATATCTAATTAATACTAACATATTATAAATATTTCAAGTATTTTTATTTTTAAGTTTAAATGTGTTGTAAACGAACGGGTCGTGTAGTGTGGTGTCGATATATATACGGCCCGTTTAATTAAACGTGTTAAGATGTGTTAAACGTGTTAGCATAAATCCAACTCGCTTATTTTCATGTTATTCGTGCCAACCCATTTATGGCCCAATTAATAAAAGTGCAGTCTAAATCTGTTTATCTCATGTCGTTTTCATATCGTGTCATCATGTCATGTCCTAAATTGTCGGCCCTATTAGAAAGTAATTCTTTCTGCAGTCGTTCTGTAGCTTATTTGATACTTTTGTCGTTTCTATGCTTTATATTATGTTCTTTGTTTTATAACTTGTCGTATTATCTAATGTTCTACTACATAATCTGATTTATTGAAAAGCATAAGTGAAATTCATGAGCCTATATACTTTTATTTTTTCCTTTGCTTGAATTTTGTATTTCCTTTTTATGGTTTTTGGATTTGAAAATAGCTTTTTTCATATTCTTGATTTGGCCTCTCAAGTCTTTTTTTTTTTTTTAAGTATCCCATTGTTTTGTTGCTCTTTTCTTCTTCTAAGAGCGTAAATTGTTATTTGTTTAGAAATTGTATTTTCAGGTCTTTTTTGAATTGCAATAACAAGGGACTTTGGATTTTGATACCTCCTCTAATTTTACGGGATGGAAAAATCGTGGACAAAACTTCCAAGGTAGTTTTTAAAACTTTTATTATGTTGTCATTATAAAATATTGTTCGCAAAAATTAAGCATAATATATTGATTATTTTATTTGTAGATATAGTAAAGAGTACGAAAAAAGAGTGAGGGACTTCATTGAAAATTCTAAAAAACATGCAAGAAATCTAGATATGATTTTATGTCCTTGTGCTAAGTGCAAGAATCTTTCTTCAAAAAATAATGCTGATCTTTTTGAGCACTTGGTTGTCAATGGTTTTGATCCGTTGTACAAGATTTGGGTTTTTCATGGGAAAAAATCAAGTTTTAATGACCAAACTGAAAGCAATCAAATGTCGAATGCTTATAGAATGTTTCAAGACACATTTGTTGTTAATGATTGTTGCTCGGAGTATACAAACAAAGTAAATGAACATGAGGATTTTGTTGAAAATTTTATCAAGGCTGAAGCTCCTTTGTGTTTTCATCCCATAGTTAAAAGATCAACACAAAATTATGGTGTTTTTATAGAGACAAAGACAATTTGTAGAGCTAGTGCACGAGACACGGCGCTAGTTGTTGCAAATGTCTCTTATTATGGAATTATAGAGGATATTATTTTGCATGATTTTCATAGATTCTGATTGCCTATATTTCATTGCACTTGGTCTAATATTGGAGTGGTGTAAAGGAACAGGAAGGCTTCACATTAGTCAATCTTCATGAAGGAATAAGCCAATTGGAACGAGATCTATTCATTTTAGTATCACAGGTGAAGCAAGTCTTTTATTCCAGAGAAAACGATGAATTGAGTTGGTATGTTGTGATGAAGGCACCACCAAGAGGCTTTCATGATTCTGATGCATTTGATAAGAGTGCTTATAGTATTTACACTCCACAAGATGTATCTAAACTCAATGACGATAATGTAGATGATAATGAGTCTTATGTGAGGGAAGATTGTGAGGGTATTTTAGTTTACTAATTAAATGAGAACTTTTACATATTTGATTACTTTTATTTTTATGTGATGAATGATGACTGACCCTTTATCATTTTATGGATGATATCCAAGACTATAATAATTTGCTCTAACAATGCACGTTTAATTGTTATATATTTGATTTTCAATTTAAAGTGAAGGAAAAACTTGTTTAAAATATTATATCACTGTGAATTTATAAATCTTATTTTATTACCAATAAAAAGGAATTTTATGACTTTTGTTTTCAATTTCGTCAAATGTTATATTAGATGACACATTGCACAAAATGTCATTTTAAAGGCATTTTAACAACATTTATTTAAAATGTCGTATAACTCTTGTTGTTGAAAGCCATTTTTGTTGTAATGTATAAGTGAGTTTATATCTAGTAAGTAGAATTAATGTGTAACATGAATGATTATTCCATAAATGATCCCATAAAAGTCATACTTTTCTTTTCTTTAGAAACTTATGTTGTACTCATTTTGCATAAAACATAACTTGCACACGATTTTTCTTCATGGTTTTCTATAATTAGTAGGTTTTCTTCCATCAATTCCTTTGGACCATTAATGTTTTACTTCCACACTACAAGTCCCCGTTGAGGCAATCTCCATCGAAATAATAATAAAGTCCATAAGTCTCCATTGAGACAACATACCAAAATTGTAAGCCTCCATCGAGGCAATACAATAGAGCAGCCACCGCCAAGACTCACTCAATTAAATATGTCATCCTATCACAAATAGCCCATAAAACCTTATAAAACTTCTTCTTATATGCTTCAACTTTTAAATTAACATTTTGGGTACAATGTCTTTATTATATAACTCATGCTTGCATAATGCTCAAAATTAAAACATGCTTATGTTACTTATGCTCCATAAAGTTATAACTATACATAAAAACATGTACAACATTTATGGTGATATAGGTGAAATTCTACTTACCTCGTATTATGGAGTAATGTAAATTATTATTAGGGTTTTCTTCTTTAAATCTGGTGGCCAATCCTTCTAAAAATGGGTGTTTATGTTTCATTCTAACCCAATAAACATATACTAGTTATTTAAGTGTTAAGGAGCTCATTTCAAGTTTAAAATCAAACTTAAACAAAAGAAAGACTAAATCCTTACAAACATGTCATTTATAACCTTATAGTTGCAACCATATTAAATAAGAAGACAGGTAGTGAAAACTAAAGCTAAATATTCTACTATTAAACCCCTCAACACTCTTTTGTATTTTCTAATAAAAGTAAAGAACTTAGCTTATAAAAATATTACTAAAAATAACAATTTTAATAAAACTTATAAATTCATGTAATGTAGAGGATAAATATCAAACTTAATCTCAAATGTCCATTATAGTATCAAAAAAATATGACAATCAGTAACATGGCAAAAATATTATTTTTAAGAGCAAAAGTGGACTTTTGGTTTCTAAACAGCTCAAAACTTTTTCTAAGAATTTGGGCAGCATTTGCCCTTAATTTTTAACATTCCCCAAAGCTTAAAATTCATCAAAACAACCTGCAAACAAAAACAAGAGTATGGGATATTCACAAGACCATAAATCAACCTCAAATTCTCTAAAATTTACATAATTCCAAAACTTTTCACAATCCCTTTTTATTAGATCATTTTCTATGATTCCTAACCTTGAATAGCATTAAAATTATACTCATATCATGTCCCAATATCTGTTTATGCAATCAAAGAAAGAAACCTAAAAATAGTCTACAAATTCTCACCTTAGTGAAGCAACTTGAACTCTTCACCTCCAATTTCACTATTTATACTTCAAAAGGATAAAACCAAGGCTTATGGTCCTTCTAAGCACTTAAAATAAACCCTAGAATTGTCCAAAAGAATTAGATTCCTATCTTGAAAGATTAAAACTCAAAACCACAGAATCAAGCTTACCTTGACTAGTTTTGGTTTTTTTCTCTTATTACCACTCAAACCTTAACTAAGACACTTAGAGATGGGCTTATCTTCTTGAAACCTAGTAAGAAATGGAGTTTTCCTTTAGAGGATGATTGAACTTGAGAGAAAATAGGCCGAAATGAGCTCACCTACTTGCTTAATTCCTTTTAAAGTGTTACACACACACACCTCACCTTTATTTTACACTTAAGTACTCTCTTATTAGCTTGATTAGTGTCCCTCTTTTGCAGCATACACATCAACTATGCAGTGTCTAAAACACTCATACACAACCCTAATCAAGAGCTAAACCATAGCCACTCATTTAACTTACTAACTTAGGTGTACTCACTTATATTGAATTTTTGGTACACCAAAAATATTAGTTCTAAACTTTAATAGTTTTGTACTAAAACTAAACCAAACTTTCTAAGTCTCTTTTCAAATACACTTAAACATTGGATAACATGATTCATTACCCAATTCCCAAGCTGTTAAAATCCTAATTTGGTCTATAAACTTGAATACCAAAAAGGTCACTTATTTAGGGTTTCAAGATAGACTTACCACCAAGACACATATCATTTTCTTATAAGAGACTTTGTATTATTCTTAATAACATTATATGAGATTCCTTACTTATCATAAAGTCTCCTTTAATCATTATTCTTAATACATACATAACTTCACTTCATATAAAATGTTATTTTCAGCATAAATAGCCTTAAAACTATCATTAAACTTCTAATTTCAACTCATCCACTATAATTGTATATCAAACACCATTAGAATTCACTTTTTCATTTTTTCTAAATCAGATCCATCTTTAGGAAATCCCAAGTCATTTTAGCTATATACTTAAATAAAATTATATGAAACGTACTTTTAAAAATGATATACGCTATTAATATAATGAAACACATCTCAAATAATTATGAAAATTATATAGTGCAATTAATGTCATGAAATCATGCACTGCATTAGCCAACAAGTATGCGAGGATACCGGGCATCATAGTATGCTTGCCACTTAATTCTTGAATTTCAATAAAAATAGAGCTAACACATTTTAAAAAAGTTTTATCTAATTTTATCAAGTTTTAACAAGTGTTAGTTAATCTTATCAGGTTTTATTTAGCTATACGTCATTACTAATAATTGTTACTTCATAATTATAATTACTTAAATATTACCAAATAATTCTATTTTTAAATTATTGATCTTTATTATAACTTGTTAATATGATTACTATTATCATATTTAAGTTTAATAATTATTGTTTTTAAATTATTTATAATTAACCACTTTGTTTCTTATTACATATTATTTGTTATTACTTAACTAGTGCTAAAAAACTAATAATTACCTATTAGCATATTTAATCTTTATTAATACTTAACTTAGTTTATGATATTCCTTAAAAACTTAATTTTTAATAATTACTCATTTTTGTTTCGCTATTTTAGGTTACCGTTATTTCATTTAACTTATTAAACATATTTAGGTTAATTTTTGTTAATTATTCTATATATTTTATTACTATTAAGTAATTTTTTACTAACTTCTTTGAGTAATTTATCTTGATTTCATTAATCATCATTTTTGATAACTCGCTTTATTTATAATTATTAATTATACAATCTTACACTAGATACTAATATCTATTATCACATTTAATTACAACATATATTATTAACAATTACCACATATTCAAATACATCAAAATTAACATGTTCAACATTACAAATAACTTATTCAAAACAAACCAAATCAAAATATTCAACATAACATGTTAAAAAAAAGATCAAATCATATTCACACATAATCAAAACTAACATCAACACTACTTAAATTTAACATCAAAACTATAATAATCAAAACTAATCATACCTATTTAATTCAAAACAAATTTACATACATAAATGTCTTATTAAACTAATTTCAAAACTTCTCTAATTAACCATATCCAAAACTAAAAACGAATAAGAAAAACAAGATAATCTAAATTTATATGGAATATGTTGGAGGCAGTTGACACTTTTTTTGTTTCAAAGAAAATATTTTAGAACCTGATAAATTTCAACTTCGAAACCTACTTGGTCGCGCTCCGATGCACTGCGCCTATAACTAAAGGTGATTAGTACTTCTTTGTTTCAAAGAAAATATGTTGAAACCTGGAAAGCTCTTATCATGCCCCCAAATTTGGGTGGTGACGTTGTGGTTTAATTGATGTTAATTAAATAAATATTAATTTAAATTCCCAGGTATTTTTTGAATTTTAAATCTTTTGCAGAAAATAACCGAATGAATCATAAATGGAAAATGACATTAATAATAAATAGCATGAAAGCAAAATTACTGAATTAACCTCAAATTCATGAAGAACTTAGAATTCGTCAAATATTATCTACATACCACCGGACCACACAACAATACATACATAGTGTAGACATAAAAGGGAAAAATATAACTAAAGCATAGTCCAACAAAAACATAATCAAAGAGCATGATTAAAGTTTCATTATTACATATCTTGATAAAACAGATAACAAACAACTCACGAACTCCGCGAGTAAGTTAGCAGCAAGCTACTCAGCTGCGTACTACAAACCGCATGGGGGGAAGTAAAATAGTAGAAATCATAAGCGAAAGGTTCAGTAGGACTTAAACTTTGAACAACAGTTACAAGATTAAAATAGAGAATAATAAAACATAATAAGGGGACATAATTAAAATTCAAGATGAGTTGTAAGTACATGTATAAACTTAAATTACCATCAGCTTCATATGATTTACTTCAAATCACACATTAGTGCTTATCGTGTACAAAGCCTAATATAATTACCACCGTAGTGACCTAGATCGGGTTTCGGGGTCGGCCTCTAGATCGCCCTTTGCACGACTTGATCTCTATGTGGCATTATGCACTTAAAACTTAGCCAATCGGAGGTCTTAAACTGATTGGCATTTAGCAAACTGTTGAAACATTATATCTCACTCGGGGAGTGCTAATACGAAGATATCAATATTTATTTAGAATCATTTTCCTTATGTATATATTTTCAAAAACGTTTCAAAATATTTAAATGCAATGCAATCCTTAAAATGCTTAAGATCATAGAATGTGGCCAAATATTTATTAAAATCATGGCCAACAAGGAAGGGAGTATAGAGTCTTACCTCAACTTCCTGGTATTATAACATGTCTATACTATAGTTTTGTTCCACTAAACATTAGCTCTACAAAAATAATGAACAACCTTAAGTGTGGACTCAGTTATTAATCTCAAAACTTGTACAACATATTAGTATACGAAAACATGGTTTCTACGAAAACATGGTTTCTTAGTGTGCTGCTAAGATATAAAGCTCATATTTATGCATACGACGATTAGTCACTCTTTAAGATACATAAACAATAATTTTTAATCAGTAAAATAAGTAAAAACACACTTAAACTTTAATTTGGAACAAAAGGGGCTTGAGTTGCTCAAATCTGGGCTCCTAAGTGCAGTGCGATCGACCCTAGTATACTATACTTGGTCAACCACGTGTCACATGGTAGCAGGGTCAACTGCGTCACACGGATCACAGTCAACTGCAGTGTTGCGATCGGAATACTCTGTTTTGAGCAGATCACAGTCAGCTGCAGTGTTGCGATCGGAATACTCTGTTTTGAGCATTTCAAGTTTAAACAGAGATCAAACATCCTCAAATTGATTTAAAGGCACGGTATGATTCATTTAAACTCAGTTTTGTTCATATGTAACTCAGGTTCATCATGTTTTGCAATGTTTTTCACAAATATTTAGAAAATATAAAAATAAATGTAAAAACATGTTTCAATTTTATTTCGTAAGTGCAATGTGATCAACCTAGTGTTCATAAATTGTAAATGAACCATTAAAACATTTTTCATGATTCTTAGAAGTTAAAAATCGAAATCATTAGTACAATTTCTAGCATGCAAACCCACATTCAACACCAAAATTTCTAAAAGCCAAAACTAACATTAATATGGCTATAACCAGACCCAAGAACACAAATCTGAACACAATAAATCAGAATTCAAATTTTATGATAAGATTCTAAATCGTTATAGACGTCTCTAACCTTGGATTAAGCAAGTAAGCACTATTTTAGAGACTTGACAGATTTTTGGCTTCTGGTTGCTTCTGAGAATGAATATTTTTGGCCTACATTTTTAGAACAGCAAAAGAAAGGGGGAGAGAGAGTAACGTGAGGGAGAAGGAGAGAGAGAGTGAGAGGTTGTTCTGAGCTAGGATAGCATTTTATTCAGAAATCTCGAGATGATTTTGGTCTAAAACCATGGGCTGTAGCTGGTTTGTTTGAGATAGAGTCAAAAAATTGGAGCATTTCACGTGAAATAGTCTAAGAGTGGCAGTGGTGGCTTGTTTAGCATTCTGCAATTTGTTGGTTCTGATTTTAATTAACTAATTTAAGGAGGTTGAGTGTGCAATTTAATTAAAGCAATTTAAAATACTAAAATAATATATAAAAAATTTGACTTTAAAATAATTTAGTATTTGCTAGGATTAAAACAAAATAAAAATAAACATAAATAAAAGTACACATAATTATAAAAATGAAAATGTTCAAAAGTGCTTAATTAAAACAAAGTTTCGATTAGGCATACTAATTTATCAATTTGCATACTAATTATAATTAATTAAATTTGGAGTATTATAGTTCCAGCTTCAAAACTTACCAAGTTACGCTTCAACACCCAACGAGGCGGTTGGTGCTTCTTTGTTTAAAAGAAAATATGTTAGAACCTGGTAGGTTCTAGATTCGAAACCTACTAGGTCATACTCAGACAGCCGGCATTGATGATTGCAGTAATATACCACATGAGGAAGTGAGAATGGAGGCTAATTGGACTTTTAATAAATCACCTTTTTAATTAAAGATGGAAGGGTACCTTTGTCTTTTAATAAATTACATTTTTAACTAAAGGGGCAATTTTGAAAAGAGCTTGTAAAGAGGACAATCTTGAAAATATGTTCCTTTAGGGGGACATTCTTGTGCTTTTTTTCTTTTTTGTTTTTAGGCTTTTATCATAACTTATGACCTAACCTTTAGGTAAGCAATCTACTTATCTTTTATTATTGTGTTCTAAGCAATCTACATATCTTTTAATCAACAACTAAATAAACTCTAGGATATGTCAAGGAATAAGGAAAAAAAATTAAAGAATTAGATAGGGTATTAAAAAATACCTTATTTATATGGTTTTTGAACTTTTTAAATTTTCATATGATTTTGTTAATTTGACTAGGTGTTTGAATGCATTGGTATGGTTTAAATAAATTTTGGTTAAAACTAATATAACATGTGATAGCTTTATATTATAACTTTTTTTGACACTATAACGTGAGAGTTTTTATATTATAGCAACTAAAAATTGTAGTTGAAATTGATAAGGTGTTTGACAGGGCGGTTATAACTGTTGTTAGAACTGTTTTAACCGTAACATATGAGAGTTTTATATTATTTATAATTGAAAAAATAGTGTAGATCATTTTTGCCTAACACCACATGAGACTACTAAATTTCGGCTCACCTTCTCAAATCGCAACATAGGAGGGGCATTTCGGGTGGATACGAGGGAGAAATTTTCTGCAGAATTAGGAAAGGTTGCTTGGACGTAAAGTTCGGTTATGATTGCCTACATACGCAGCTTGTATTATAGAACAATGTACCGTTAGCTGTTCTTTTTACGAACTAGAATACATACTTACGTACATACATATGTGTGCATATGAAACCCATATGATTAAAAATACTACATAAGCCAGGTCATTATTTTATAATACGATTATCCTACACACTAGTGATCCACAAGCATTGTGAGAAGTTTTTGGGGGAGTTATAGAGGAGACGGTGGAAAATAACATGTTTAAGGTGGAAAAGAAATATTAACAGTAGCTATTTTATTTAAATGAAAATAACAGAAATTTTGTAAATCTGTATCTAATACACTATAAAATAAAATTAAAAAAAAAAACACTCTATGTAAATATTATAACAAGGGCCAAAGGCAAAGTATGCTTACATCTTGTTGCTTCTATTTTCGTCTTTTTTTTTTTTAATTCCCAACAAGAAATACCAATGTTTACCACTTTACCCCATTATTTAATCCGCACAAGCAGTTATTGTACAATCAGCTTTTATAGTAACTAACAGGGCAGAAGTGGGGGTCCAAGTGTAAAGTGCTCTTATAAAGTGGCTTTGTTTTCAACTTTCGTTCTTTTTGATTAACACGGCGAAGAACAAACAAAGAATGTTTCCCTCATTTGTCTTATTATAAAATCCCCTCTAATTGACAAATTATTGTCACCCTCCCACTACTCTTTTTGAAGCAAACAAACCCACTTCACAATTCTTGGCCCAATCTCTCATTCCGCAACAGAAATGGGTGGCTTTGATGTCCGATTCATCATCCCCATCATCATAAACCTCCTCAAATATTCCCAATCAGAAGCTCTTCCGTGGGATTGGGACCCTTTCGATATTGTCCATGATCCCAACCAAACCTTTAGGACCAAGAGCTTCTTCCACTTTTTCCTGCTCCTCCTCTCCTCTTTCACTTCCCTGACCATCTCTCTCATTCCTCCTCGGCCCAATACAGCCCTCATTCGCTTCCAATTCGGCAATTTCTCTCCTCACATGGCTCTTTCACTTGTGTCTTCACTAGTCTTTCCACAGGCACTCTTCTGGTTTATGTATCCTGCTATATTAACAGTGAGCCTCTCTCTTGGTTGGTCCAATCTCAAGCTCTGTGGCGCTATTTCACTTGTTTGGAATATTAAGATAAGTTCAACTCTGACACATCAATATGATCATGAAGAAGCCAACATCCATATAGATATAGAGTCAGGAGTGCCTGTGACCAGCATGGCCGTTTCCCCGCAGGAAGACAACTCCCTTGCACAAGGCGAGTGATACAAGAATAAAAAGTTGCTTAATTTGATCTCAAACTATATGGTCTGTTTTGGGGGGAAATTATTGTACTTTTTTAGTGACATAATATTAGCGTTGTGATGGCTCGAAAAAAATGTTATGATTGGTTCCAATATGTTTTTATTATTTTTTTTTCTAGATGTGGGGTTGGGGATTTTAGTCCAAATTTGTTAAAGGAATAAGGATTGTTATTCGTAAGTAGGGTAAATAAACATTTTGATCGCTGTTCTAAGGTTATTTCTATGGTTGTTGTTGTTAAAAACATATATATATATATATATTTTGCTGGTTTTCTAATCCGAGGTCATAATAATATAATTGATTGTAAATATATGCTCATGATGTCTTTTGGATCCTTGCTTTCACCCTTTTTTGGTATATTATTAAGGGTTACTCAGATAATTGGCCCAATTACTTTTATTGAATTAAAATGTCTCTAATTTGTAAAAATTTTACAAATGTCTCATAATGATATCATTAAAATTATTTATATGTAATTATATAGTACAATATGTAATATCATTAAGATAATTACTATATCATTAAAGATATTTTTAATATATTTTAAATATTGTGTTAGATTTTAATTTTATAACAATAATTTGGCCACCTATTGTAATTTTTTCTATTATATTAACGTTTGTTTGATCCAAAAACAAAGCAATTGATTACCCAGTAGGCCAATACACAAATCAACGGTCAATCCATGTTGTTTTTCATTAACAACATTCTTCACTAAATTTTCTTGTAAAACTGTACCACCAAAAACAAAAATAAAATTTTCTTGTAAAACTGTACCATCAAAAACAAAAATAAAACTTTCCAAAAAAATTAAAAATAAAATTAGTGGATAATTAGAAATTGGGCCTCACAATGGTCCCCAAGCGGGAGTAACAAAAGCCACTGGGCCTGGGCCCAACTGAACCCACTTGCTTTGCTACGCAGACAATATCTCTCGAGAAGATCAGTAGCAAATCCGACACTGAAACAACATCACCCTGCTTTTAACATTCGCCGAGAAAATCTTCTCGGAGACGTCTCTCTTTTCCGATCATGGATTTCGCCGAACAAGACGTCGACATCTTCGGCGAGGGCTACGAGGATCACCAAGACAAGGACGACAACCAACACGGCAACCTCTCCTCCTCGCCG